>VZQC01007215.1:2766771-2850526 GCA_009823505.1 Rhizomys pruinosus
GACAGACTGCGCATGACTACTGCTCTCTGAGCCCGTGCTCCTGACATGCAAATAAGGTATCGGGACAGTGCACCTATCCAGAGCATATACGAGCCCTCTAGACCACTATATAAGCAGTGCTTCTTCACCATTTCGGGGTCCTTCTCCTAAAAGAGCTGTAGCAATAAACTTTACCACAGAAGAATCCTGTTGTCTGCGTGAAGTTCTTGCCGGCGAGACTACAGCGTGGGACAGGCTCCAATTATTTGGACATATTTGTCCCCAGTTGGTGGCATTGCTTTCAGAGGTCTTAGAAAGTAGGGCTTTGCTGAAGGAAGTATGTCACTGGGGAGAAAAATGTCAACTTTGAAAGTTCTTTTTTTTTATTTTTTTTTATTTTTATTTATTTCCAGAAGAGGGTGTCGGACTCCCCTGGAACTGGAGTTCTCCTGGAATTGAAGTTTCAGACGGCTCTCAGCCGCCATGTGGGTGCTGGGGATCGAACCCTGGTCCTCTGCAAGAGCGGTCCGCGCTCTTAACCGCTAGGAGCACTGCCAGATATCCAGTCATGCTCTGCTTCCTGTCTGGTCTTGAAGATGTGAGTGCTCCTCCTGCACCACCCACAACTTGCCAGCATGCCTCCCCATTTTGACAGACTCTAATTCCTATGGAATCATGCAGTCAAATAAACTCTACCATCTATAAGTTGCTTTGCTCACTGTTTTTATCATAGTGACAGAAAAGGTAACAAATAAAGAAGTTGGTACCAAGATTGGGGTTTTGGCTGTGAAAACCTGACCATGTGTGTCTTGGGAGTAATGTGGAAGACTTTGGAAGTTTTGACTTGAAAAGCAGTTGATTGCTATAAGCAGCCTTTCTAGTAGGAGCCTGGAAGAAAGTAGTGCTGACAGCATAGTAGTTCCCAAGGGAAATATGGACTGAAGCAGGAACTGGGGTATTTTGGCAAAGAATCTGGCTGCTGTCTGCCCACTGCATAAGAGCTTGACTAAGGCTAAGTTGAAAAGTAATGGACTGATTGCTTTTGTGGGGGAAATTTCAAGCCTAAAGTAGAAATGGGGGCATGACTATTATTAATGATGAATATAATGCAGGTCTATAGTGGAAAAAGAGCAGATGGAAAAGAAAGAAATGTAGAAAGTACAGTCTGAATTGAAAAAGCACACCAGGAAGATTATGCTTGAACCAAAAGAAGTACTGAAGCAGAGGATCTCTTTGGTAAGGCAATTTGAGTGATTAAGGAGAGGCCTAACCATTTGCATTTAGACAATGGAAAGAGTAACTTCAGGGCAAGACTACACCTATCTAAGCCTGAGGGGTTTTCTATCTCAGCAGAGTAAAGCTGTTGAAACTTAGTTGAAACTGGCCAGAGTTCACTCCAGGGCAGCAGCTGCACTTGGCAGTGTTGTTCCTGTGACTTTGGCTTTAAAGGTGGAAAGATGCAAGTATGAAGGGGTTGATTCTTGCTCCACAGTTTCAGAGAGCCAGCAAGGCCAAACAGAGTGTAGCAGGGGTGTTCCTGCATAAAGAATGCCCTGACAGCCCAAAGCGCCATGATAGGACATTGCATTAAGCAACGAAGTGGAGACCACAAGAAGATATTGAATAAGCAAGAGCTGAGACATCAGCCAAGGAGAGCTGCATGTAGAGAGTGGTACCAGCCAAGAGAGAGAGAAAGAGATGTATGTTACACACAGCAATGCTGGAAGGGGTGAGTCATGTAAGCCTTTTGGAAGTAAAGTCCTAGCCATCAGACATGCAGCTATGGGATTTAGTGGCTTTCAGTCTTGTTTTCTCTTGTAGTTCCTCACTATGCCTTTATTCCTCCCTGTTGGAATGGTGATATGTATTTCATTCTACTGTATGTTGGAAGTAAGATAGGCCAGATCATAAGGTGGGATGGGTGAACTACATTTTGTTCAGATCTCCATTTTGTTTCTGACATTAACAAGGACCTTTGCTGTGCTGGCTTGAGTAATTCATACTTCATTTGGGTTTCTAACAATGGCTGACCACAAAAGTGTTCTATTACCGAACATGATAAGGAAGTGTTAATTGCTTAATAGCTAACCACATACATGGTCTCCTTAGTTCGCTTTTAAGTGCTAGAGTGGGACCTCTCCTTCTAATCCTGGTTGTCCTCATCTGTGGTCCTTGCCTATTAAAGGCTATTATTGAAGTCATTAATCAGAGAATCAATTCAGTAAAACTTATGGTTCTGAGGAGCCAACATGATCAATTACAAACTGTATCCCCTGAATAGTACTCAAAAATTTGATTAGTCCCAAGCAAGAGTGGGGAATGAGTTGGGCCAAATCATAAGGTGGCTAGGTGAACTCCATTTTGTTCAGAACTCCATTTTGTTTCTGACCTTAACATGGAGCTTTTCTGTGCTGACTTGAGTAATGCATACTTCACTTGGGTTCTGAGAAATGGCCAACCACAAAAGTGTTCTATTCCAGGACATGGTAAGGAAGTGTTAATTTCTAACTACTTCTGCTTCTGTGTCATGCTTGCTTGCTTGTTAAGTCTATGTAATGTATGATGTGTTAACCATTGACTAGTTATAACCACATAATTCTGCTTCTGTAATATGCTTACTTAAGAATGGTTAAACATTGCCCCTGTAAAAGCAACTATATATACTCTCCCAAACCTCAAGGTCAGGGCTGCTTCTCCTCTTCAACTAGCTTGGAGAGTAGGGGACAACCTAGCCATAATAAAACTTCCACACATTATTCCAGTGTTGGTGTGCTTGAATTCTCACCCATCATAGGAAGTACGTAAATGGTCATTTGATTTTACAGGTGCTTGCAGTTAAGATATTGCCTTGAGTCTCAGAAAAAACTTTGGATTCTGGACTTTGAACTGTATTGAGACTGGTAAACTATGAGGACTTTCGATAGTAGACTAAATGCAGTTTACCTTTTACAGGGTCATGAGTCTATGAGAGGGAGGGAGTGGAATGTGGTGATGAATGAAAATGTCCTCCATAGACTCCCAAGTATTGGGACACTTTTGCCCACAGTCGGTGGTGCTGTTTTAGAAAGTCTTAGATGTTACCTTACTAGACTAAGCACATCACTGGGTTTAAGCTTTGAGAGGTCCTAAGCCCTGCCAGATTTCTTGTTGCATTCTGCTTCCTGTGCCTGCATGAAGATATGAGTGCTCTTCCTTTTGCTCAGGCCAAATCCTGCCTCCCAATCATGACCAATTCTAATTCTTCTGGTACTGTAAGGTCAAATAAACTTTTCCTTCTATAAGTTGCCTTGGTCAGTATTTTCATCCCAGAAACAGAAAAGTTAACTAATACATAAGTGCCATTTTGCTGCTGTTGTTGGTCTTGCCTGTGGATCCAAGTATCTATTGGCTCCATGATATATACATGTTGAGGCCATGAGGCTGTGTGTGTGAGTGTGTGTGTGTATTTATAATAAATAACCGAAATACCTACAAATATGTAAATGTTACTAGTCTGAGGGAACATGATGAAATTTGAAGTAGGAAGAATAGATTGAAAGAAAAATATGATTGCATAATGTAGAAGGACAAAATGAAAGAAAAACTGTGTTTTTATTTATTATATAATTCCCTGAAGGATAAAGAATGTACAATATTACTTGCCATATATTTGGAGAAATCATAGAGCCATTTCAAATTGTAAGAAAGGAATAAGCTATTTAAAAATTTATATGTGTGAAATATTTGATAATAGAATTTTTTTTACTTGAGTATTGCCTAGTGATTCTTTTTTTAATTAATTTTATTTATTTCTGTATGTGTATGAATGTATTGTCTGCATGCAAGTTTGTGCACCCGTGTCGTGCAATGCCGCGGAGGTCAGAAGAGGGTGTTGGATTCCCCTGGAACTGAAGTTCTCCTGGAATTGGAGTTTCAGACGGTTCTCAGCCACCATGTGGGTGCTGGGGATCGAACCCGGGTCCTCTGTAAGAGTGGTCAGCGCTCTTAACCACTAGGCCATCTCTCCAGCCCGCCTAGTGCTTCTTAAAAAGACAGTTGATTCCAAAATTATTTGGGAATATTCAATTTTTTTACTTTGTTTAGCCACTTCTGATATTAGAGGATGCTTAATAGCCTCTATTGGATAAAACTAAGGGTCTCTAAATCATGTGGGATGAGAAAGGAGGGAAAAAACACAAAGCTAGGTAAGAAAGATGGAAGTAAGAGATTCTGGGAGAACTTAAATGGTTGTAAAGCTGGTGATATATAATCTCAATGTGAATCAAAACATTGAATGCCATCAACTGGTATATTTTATACTGCTGATTATCACATTTCCATTGATAATAAAGATAGGGGAGATAATGCACTGAGTCCAAAAATAGTGGTGCTTGGGTATCTTCTTATAACCATATTCAAAATAAGATATAAAGAAAAATTCTTCTTACTGTCTCTCAGTGTATTCTATTTAACCCAATAAGCAAAGGATCATTTTATCATGTAATCATTATGAAAAATATTAATCAGATATTTTATGTTTTTTCCTGTCTAAAAAAAAGGTAAGGAAGTTATTTTTATTTTTATTTATTTATTTATTTATTTATTTGTCTGTTTATTTATTTATTTATTTATTTTTATGTCCATGAGTGTACTGTCTGCATGTAGGTTGGTGCACCCACGTCGTGCAATGCTGGTGGAGGTCAGAAGAGGGCGTCGGATTCCCCTGGAACTGGAGTTAAAGATGGTTCTTAGCCGCCATGTGGGTGCTGGGAATTGAACCTGGGTCCTCTGCAAGAGCAGTCGGTGCTCTTAACCACTGAGCCATCTCTCTAGCCCTAGGAATTTATTTTTTAAACTTTTTTTTAAATTTTATTTTTTTATGTGTATGAATGTACTATCTGCATGTAGGTCTGTGCACCCGTGTCATGCAATGCCACGGAGGTCAGAAGAGGGTGTCGGATTCCCCTGAAACTGGAGTTAAAGACGGTTCTCAGCCACCATTTGGGTACTGGGGATCGAACCCAGGTCCTCTGCAAGAGCAGTCAGCGCTCTTAACCGCTAGGCCATCTCTCCAGCCCCAGGAAGTTATTTTTTAAAAGATGCAGAAATCCAATGTATTTCAGAAGGTAGTTGAAAGAATTCTGACTTTATTTTTCATTAACAGGGACTTAGTGAGGCATCAGTTCTCTAAAGATTACATGATGAGATTATTGCATTTGAACTAAAATCTTTTGTCAGTGCTACCATGGAAATGATTACTTGAAAAGGCCAATGGTTTCTTGAAGCATTGGAATTTCTTCCTTTTGAAAACATGTCAGTTGTACTGAAAGATTTGCTAAAGTTTAAAACACCAATTGTAGTTTTTCTAATCTGTGCAATTTTACCACAATAAATTTCTAAGGTAATTTAAATATTTTTTACTGTTTCCATTTTGCAATTCTATTTTCTATTATGTATAACTTATTAACACATTCATTCCTTAAAATTAGGTAAGAAATGCACAAAGCATCAATAAAAATTAAATTAAAAAAAAAAAAGAAAAAAAATTAGGTAAGAAAGACCTAAATATTTCAAGATCCTACTGGCCCCTGAATCATAAGACTGGGGAGATATATGATATATAGTACAAACAAAATCATGGCAATAATGTGGAAATCATCACTGTTAGGTAAATGTCTATATCCAAAGTTTTAATATAATTTAGCAAGTGGCATACAGACTATAAATATAAAGAAAGTATCTCCAGCACCACTCTCCTAAGTCTCAAGTTAAATTTTATTTCACAAACATCATTTTACTGTCAGATATCAGACCTTCATACAGTTCCCCTGATAAAGACCAAAATGTAGAGTGGTTGTTTAAACAGTTTCAGTGCTTTATGTTCTTTACTTAAAGGTATTTGATACTTAACACGGTCTGTGAATTATGCCTTCATTTCGGTAAAACATTATTTTTAATTATCTTTCCTTCCCAAATCTATTTAAATTTTCCTCCCACATATTCTGCTGTACGTATTTTCTATAGAAAAATAGCTCAGTGATATCACCAGACTTTGACACATTCTTCTGCACCTAAAAGACACAGATAAAAGTATAATGATTTAATCATTTTTGTGCTGTCTCAGTCCACTTGGTCTTGAACAATATAAGTTCTAACTCTTTTTAGGTATATATAGCTGTAGTTTTCAAGATGAGACTCAGAGAACTGGACTCAATAAAATTCATTTATATAGCAACATTCCTCTGAAATCAATAAACAACATATATTTATATATGAACATTTTAAAATTTTGATAATTTCATACACAATTCCAATATTTACATCATTTCACTCCTCCCTCTCCGTCTTCCACCTCTTCCCATGTTCCACCCAATACCTGTCAGTTTCCTGACCTCTTCTTTAACTTTATTATTGTTACATATGTACACTTGCATATATATATTAATATATATATATATATATATATATATATATGCAATCTACTGAGTTCTTTTAGTGTTACTCATATGTCCATGTGCTTAGAGTTAAACATTTGGGATTGGGTAATTATCAGTGAGCTCACCACTGGAGAAAACTAATTTTCCCTCTCTCAACAGCTGTTGATTGCCTTTTTTATGTGGATTTTACAGAGAGGACTTACAGTATTCTTATAACTAACTGATCACATTTCAAATAACTGATTCTTGTGCACATTAAAGCACTGGTGATGTGTCTTTTATTCATAGACTTTACCCATTCATTTGTTCAATGATTCTTATATCAAATATTGATATAGGAAGCACATTCAATGTTTCATGGAAGTCACTGGCATAGGTAGGATATTCTTTGGTAATAAGGTCTAAATTACATGAAACAAATTCACTTTTAAACTGACTTTATCCAGTTTACTACATAGCTTAGGAATAATGGTCTATAATCAGACTGGAGATAGAAAACTGACTTTATCCAGTTTACTACATAGCTTAGGAATAATGGTCTATAATCAGACTGGAGATAGAATTCTCAACTGTATTATCTGCAGTTATTTAATTTCTATAGGCTTTAGATTCTTTATATGTAAACTAAGGATAATAAGACTACCTTCCTCATAAAAATCAATTATGTGAAATCAAAATGAACTCCATATGTAAAGCTCCTGGTGATTGTGTTGAAGATGATTATTATACTCTACTCTAAACATATGTATGTTGCATGGAAATTTTAAATAACTCTGTTAATTTAGTAGTTATTTTGTCACTACCTCAGACTGCAGGACATTATATTGTTATTAGGCAGTAAAAAGAAATGCAGAAAAATCAAATACTCTTTTTAAAAACTCATGCTTTTCATTTAATATTTTCTCTTTATGCTAGTAAATATAGAAATTTATCTTTCTTTTAAATAAGACTTTTTTTTCTAAAATAGATACTCTTAATGATAAACTTATTAGCACTGATTTCCAGTTCATTCATAAAGTTCAACATGAGCTTGTCCTGATAATTAGACTTCCATTTCAGGATTTTAAAATCTTTAAGAGATACATCTTTCCATTGGTGTATCTATTTTAGGTCCTAAAATTTGTTGACAAAGTGCACCTGGACTACAAGTATGATGATGGTGACATAATTTAATTTTTAAATTATTTTTATTTTCTTGATATATGTGTATTGCCTGCAAGTGTATAAGCGCACCCATGATGTGCAAAACCCCATGGAAGGAAAAGAGGGCATTAGATTTGCCTGGACCTGGAATTATGGATGATTGTTAGCCATCATGAGGATGCTGGTAACTGAACTGAACCCAGGTCCTCTGCAAGGGCAGCTAGTACTCTTAACTGCTGGGCCATCTCTGCAGCCCCCGAGGTGACATAGTTAGACACATTATGTAGAAATCATATATCATGGAGAAAACCCTATGTCTCTCACACCTCTAGAAAAATGTAATTTCTTACTATATGCTAAGTCTGGATCCTTATATTTACATGCAAGTATGCCAGTTATCAGTCTTCAAAGGAGCCTCTTTTGCAGGAGATAGAGGACAGTACAATGTTCCACAACTGATCTTATACAGAGATGCCCAAGCCTAAATGACACATCTGCAATGGAACCTCTACATCTAAGGCTGACAGAACACAGTAGAACAAGGGGTAGAGAGATGATGAACGTATCTCTGAACTCTCGCCAGCATTTTACTCATGCAACAGAGGGCAATGAACACAGGAGCCCACAACTGGCCAAAGTATAGAGAATGAGTGTGAGTCCCTGGACACACATCCTATAGTAAACAACCTGTTTTTCAGCACAACAGTCTGTAGATTGGTTTTGCACGAAGGATGCTTATACTCATGGATTATCACTTATAGCTAAAAAATGAAAAAAAAAAAGAGAGAAAGATGCAGGACAGTTATGGCAGAACTACATGATCTGGGATGGGGTGGGGGTGGGGGGTAAGGGAAAGGGAAATATGCCTGATCTGAATTGGAAAATGATGTACGAAATGCACAAACCATCAATAAAAATTAAATTAAAAAAATAAATAAAATAGGTATATAAAATAAAAAAAAATTAAGTTTCTGACCTCTGGTTTAGCAAAACAAGTTTTTATTTGGTTCAAAGTATTCATCTGTCACTCTGTGCAGCATTTACATATGGTTCATAGACAGTTGATGGCAACTTTACCATCACTGCATATGTTCCCTTAACGGTTGACAGCTGTCAGTAAGACAAGACTACTCAAGCCCTTCTCCAACCATGAGGCATTAGCAAATGGATAGGAGAGAGAGTATGAACCAACCACCTGCCAGGGCCATCTTAATCTGGCACTTAATACTTCCTTGGCTGTGGTCCTCCTCTGCTACAGGAAAGATAATTCAGTTCAAAGAAAATGTGTGGCTGAAATGTCTGCCTGAACCAATCCAACTATGGGTACTAAGGAATATCTCCCATATCCTTATGCATTAGTTTCTCCATTCCAACTATGATTTTACCACTTTTGAATAATGATCCTATTGAAACAACAACTTGAAACAATTACCCATAATTGTGAAACAAAATAAAACCTAATATGCAAATTTAAAATGCTTTTACATGAACTGACTGGTCACTTGGAACACAGTACTCTGCAGAGAATGATGAAGGTATATTTTATATAGTCAAAGAAAGAATAACCATTAGACTAAATAGATATTTAAAAACCAGTGAAGAACATGAAATCAGGGGGTCACATGGGGCAAGGTCAGAGACTGGGGATGGGTGTGAATTTGATACACTATGATATTCTCGAAGAATCAATAAAATAAAATAAAAAAATAAGAACACAGAAACTATTACCAAGTTAAAGTCTCATTAATTTTGACGGAGCTTGTTTCTAATAAAAATAGGTACCAATCTATTATCTGGTTCAGTGGGTTGCAAAGTCAAATAATGGATTATAATGGTTAATGCAGCTTTAAGTGTATGTATACACTAAAACATAAATTATGAAGGCTATAAGCCAGGAAAGGTATACGTGCCACTTCATGGCACACTTGTGTTGTGATATTAAAAGACAGATGATTTTTTCATTATTTCTCAAGTGGTAATTTTCCAGGCTTGCCTGCATTCCACAAAGATGCACTACCATGAATAATTTGGTTTATTTTGATGAATAGTAACATTTATAAATAATCAAAAATTACTATGAAGTCAAGAGTGGCAAATATAACATTAAGTAACCTGCACATATTGTTGCTTTCCTACAGGAATTGACTCACTTTTCCTTTAAATTAATTTTAAACCTATGTTCCATCACCATCATTCATAGAAAATGACTGTTAAATACTTTGAATACTGAAAGTCTCTGAACAAAAACCCCAACTCACAGTCTTCAATTAATGAGAGAGAAAAGGAGGTGATGAAAAGACAGAAGTTGATCACTAATTTGCTTTCATTTTATTCCAGATTAGCTAAGTAAAATATACCCAGCTATTTATATTCATTCATATCTTCCCCTCCCTAACTTCCACCCACTTCTGTTAAGAGCTTTTGTTTGCTCAGGCAGAATATAATGCTACATAATTGGGTAGAACAGTAGATTAGACAGTCTGTTTGCCTTAATTGAAGACTAGAAAAGGCTTTGAAGATCATTGGATCAAGATTCCTCATTTCATTTTAGAAAAGTGAACCCTGCACTGTCAAAAGGTCAGAGCCTATATAATACTCTAAGAGACAGAGCCATTAGCAGACATCAGGCATCAGAATTTTGTGATATCTGGTCATTCATGATTAAATGTTACATCTCTCCAAAGCAGTGAACACCTCAAAATATTTTACCTGCATACCCTTCACCCCTTATGGAATTGGAAAGGAAAAAAAAAAACTGAAAATTTTCTGAATTGTATGGAAAACAAACTTGAGCAACGTTTACATGGAGATGTTAATGAAACCCATAAAAGAAGGAATACCTTAAAAAAACTTTAGTCAAATAAATTAAACTTTAAATTATTGCATCAAAACCTTCTCTCCATCAGTAGGAATATAAACACCTATATTCTAGATCAGGTATCTTCTTATAATCCTTACCTATCAAACATATAACTTTTAAAACTTACTGAAATATTACATAACTAAACAAATTCTAGAGAAAAACAATATAAAATTGAAGGAACAAGAAAGTTCTTTTTTTTGAGACAGGGTCTCTTTGTAGCTCTGGCCATCCTGGAACTCACTCTGTAGACCAGGCTGGACTTGAACTCAGAGAGTTCAAGTCCTGCCTCTGCCTCCCAAGTGTTAGGATTAAGGGTGTGTGCCACCATGCCTGGCCAAGCACGTTCTTGCAAGAAGATTGTAGATTCATAAAACAGATATGTTTACTATGTACAATTTTCCAAATATTCTTTGAATGGGAAAACATATAGTAAATAAATTTAAGGTAAATGGCAGGCTTGAAATAAAATTTCAAACAGAGAAAACATTATATATATTATATAATTATATATACTATATATAATATATTATATATAGTTTGTATCTATGTGATATAAACTATTCCTAAAATTGATAAAGTATAACTCAAGAAAAAAATGAGGAATTCCTGAAGCAGATCACTTATAGTAAAAAAAAATGTAAAAGGCCAAGACTTCCCAATTAAAATGTTTTAATATGTTAGAGATTAGCCAACTCGGTGCTGGAGAGATGGCCTAAGCGGTTAAGAACACCGACTGCTCTTGCAGAGGACTCGGGTTTGATCCCCAGCACCCACATGGCGCCTGAGAACCGTCTGTAACTCCAATTCCAGGAGAATTTCGCAGTTCCAGGGGAATCCGAGACCCTCTTCTGACTCCGCAGCATTGCACGACACGGGTGCACAAACCTACATGAAGACAGTAGTAACTTCATACACATAAAATCAATAAAAAGGGGCTGGAGAGATGACCTAGCGGTTAAGAGCACCGACCGCTCTTACAGAGGACCCGGGTTCGATCCCCAGCACCCACATGACGGCCGAGAACCGTCCGAAACTCCAATTCCAGGAGAACTCCAGTTCCAGGGGAATCTGACACCCTCTTCTGACCTCCGCGGCATTGCACGACACGGGTGCACAAACCTGCATGCAGACAGTACATTCATACACATACAGAAATAAATAAAAAATAAAAAAATAAATAAATAAAAATTTTTTAAAAAGACATTAGCCAAACTCAAATGAAGAATGAATTATATCTCTACAACTATCTCACTAGTATAAATTATCCAAATCTCTCACATGTCTCCCTTGTATACATGTTAAAAAAAATGCCCATACGTTTGTAGAAACATAAATGGCATGCCTTTCTTCAAGTCAGTTTTTCAACATTGACATAAAAATGTAAGATTTGAGGGATGGAGCGATGCTTCATCAGGTTATGGCACTTGTCCCCAAGCCTGATGACCTGACTTAAATCCCTGGTACTCACATGGTGGAAGGAACAAAGTAACTCCTTTAAGTTGATCTATGACTTCCACACCACATTGTGGCATGTTTGCATGACCCTAATAAAAATGAATAAATTTAATTTGAATGTAAGGGCATATCTTTCATCCAATCATTGGTGAACTTGGAATCTCCACCCAAAGATGCACAGTTATTTAAGGACATATGTTTAAAGATGTTTACATTTAGTGATATCTGCAGCACCCAAAACCTATGGAAATAGGATGAAAACAAATTAAACTGTGTGCCTTCACTAAGGAATACTAGGAGCCTATTAGGGAAAAGTGTGGCTGTACAAAAAAGAAAACAAAAATCTGGGCCATCTGGGTTGAATTATTCAGATTCCCATGTGTTACTATTGAGTGCTAAAAGTGGGATGTAGAAAAGCCAGTATTGCATAACCCAGTATTTCTAAAAAGTGATAAAACTCTATTTGTGGATAGTTCTATGATTTCTAAATTGAAGTATAAGATCATACAGGGTGAAAGAAGTAAGGATACACAGTTGGTTATCAATGTGTTTTGATTTTATTTGGAGTAGCAGTAAGAAACTGACTTATATCATGGGGGAAAGGAATAGAGAAGCCATATAATAAGAAGGAATGGAAAATGAGAATGCTTTCCTTAAGGTGGAATTTATCTGAGATGATATACCCATAAAGAAATTAAACAAATATTTATATTATAATTTAAAAAACACTATTTTTGCATGGATTGTATTTGCAAGTAATGGTGTTAAGGTCTTTAGAATATTAAATGAACTTGATTTCATTTATTGCGTAACAGAGCACACATTGGCCTTAGACAAACAAAGACATTTATCAATAGTATGTTCGTTTTAAACTGAGTTGAACTTGATACCATAATTTTTTTTCTTACTGTTTATGGCTAGGCCAATATACAATTTGGTGAAAAAACAGTGATTGATCTGAGATCTCCTGGGACCAGCTGAAGCACAGCTCTCTTCACAATAGCAAGGAGCTGGAACCAACCCAAATGCCCCTCAACTGATGAGTGGATAGAGAAAATGCGATACATCTACACAACGGAGCTCTATGCAGCAGTAGAGAAAGACGACATCATGAGCTTTGCAGGAAAACGGCTGGAGCTAGAGGACATCATGCTGAGTGAAGTAACACAGTCCCAGAAAAACAAATGACGAATGGTATACCTCATCTGTGGATGCTAGTGCCAATTACCTAGTTGTAAATATTTCTTGTGCATGGCCCCTTGAGCTTTTGTCCAAAGCAGTTGGGAGTGATGCATATTGGAAACAACAACAACAACAACAGAAAGGACTGCATCAAAGAACTGACTGAAACAGTGAATTTTTGCTCAAAACAGTCAACTTCCACGTGGAGAATATCGAGAAAGACTGAGAAAGAGATGAAAAGCATGTTTGGCAGAATGCATGAGCTCTGGTGGGGTGGGGGGATGGGGGGGACACGGATCTAGATTTGATAAAAAATATATAAATAAATTTAAAAAAGAAAAAAACGGTGATTTATTTTGGGGTTTACTATTATAATCCATGTAATTTTAGTGTTTCTTAGACATAGTACATATTCAAAAAATAGTTGCTGAATTTGTAGACTAAATGACAATGAGAATTTTTTCTCTTTAAAAAAATACTGTTACTGATTCTTTGAGAATTTAATATAGTACTTTGGTCATATTCTGTCCCCTCCCCCACCTCCACCCCACCCTTAACTTCATGTCCTCTACGATCTTTAATTGAATTTTTTTTGTCTTTTTGAGACAGTGTCTCCCTGTAGCTCCAGATGTCCTGAAACTTACTCTGTAGACCAGGCTGGCCTTGAACACACAGAGGTCCACCTGCCTCTGCCTCCCCAGTGCTAGGATTAAAGGCGTGCACCACCACACCCGGCTTTAATTGAAAATTTTTCAAGTTTATTTTGTGTCCCCAAATATCTTTCCGTGTGGGTCCATGCACTGGGACCACCAAGAATCCCATCCCTATAAAACATCTTAAAAAGCAAACAAGAACAACACAAATTTAAACACATACACACACACAAAAACCCAAGATAATTAAAATTAAGATTAATGGTTGGAAATATAGCTTAGTGATAATGTACTTGTTTAGCATATGGAAGTCTCTTGGTTTTGTCCTCAGAACTATGAAAAGGAAAAAGGAAATTAAAATTTACGAAGCAATGTTAACAGACCAAATACTTGCGGATACAGATTAAGCACAATTCTATGTCATGAAGTTTACTATAGAATAGTGTCAAAAAGAAAAAAAATGGAACTAGCCAATCTGATTGTCATAATTCAAGCTCTTTTCCCTGTATTTAATAACCATATGGTACAGAGAGTTAACACACAGCTTCACTGTGTTTTATCTTCATTGTCAGGCATAAAAGAAAAAAGGCATATAGAACTCCTAGCACAAGCCAGAAGCTTGTTTTCTAATAATAGCGTTAATAATGTTGTATGTTTAAGGACAATAACAAGATATTCTTTGTGATCTGCTTTCTAAATAGAAATGTCTTTTTTGTTCCAATCAGGAACGTGTACGGAGCATTTCATTTACTCAACTCATCTTCCACTACAGAGCTGAAGCCTTAGGTCAGGTTTGTTTAGAATGGGCAAGAAGTCAGGAGAAACAATCTGAGGCCATTTTTTTTCAATTTGTTAATGAGAATGAGTAGAAAGAGAACAATAAAGCTCAACATGAAATCGTGGTAAACTAGGAAAATAAAAAATGAAATCTAGAAAGACACAACAGGACAGGATGAAGATAGAGTACCTATAAAAATCAGTAACTAAGAAATTTTCTGAGGGAAATCCAGGCTCATCAAGAAAATCTTTTGTCTTTTCCCTCGTATCCAGCCAAAAAATGCAAATCTTCCAATTAAATCAAGATGTTAGCAAGCCTTAATTGGTTGATAAGTATTGGAATTAAATTAGGTGGATTAAAAACTCTCATAAAATGACTTACAACCAATTTATTACTTGCTATGATTTTACATTAATATTTGGTTCTGTTTCCTTAATTGTCCTAAAAAAATTCCAACTCTCCATTATCTAGCAAGCAGAACTTTCATTAACAGTAGTGAATTCTTCTGAGCACAATTAATATGCCAAAACATCCCAGTTCATACTGCCTATGTGTTGACCTGTGAAATCTTCAGATTTTTAAATTAGCAGATAGCTTAGGAAGCAATATCCCCATGCTTGCCTGGCAGATTAGGCTTTAGAGACTAATATGTTAAGTTGATTTCCAGTGAAACAAATCAGGAAGTACACCTAATTTATTAGATTGCAATACCTAGTCAACTTGCTTGAAAAAGTATCATGATCCAAATACTTCATGTTTACAGAGAAGTCATGATACAATCACAGAATGTAGGGTTAAGACAAAGCAGCTGTCTAGCAGTGTTCTGTATGAGGAGGCAAGAAAGCGAAGTGTAACCAGGGAGAATTTCTTCTCATTTCCTGGGCAACGAAAGCCAAAGGCTGCAAGGAATGGAGCTGGGAAAGGTGTTTCTAAAGGAAAGGCAGGAAACGTGCCACCAAAGAAGACCTTGTGCTGGAGGGGGTTAGTGCACACTCGACAAGCACAACCAGGCAGGTATTTATTCAATTAGACATGAGGAAGATGCACTAAGCCAGAAGCCCTGACAATTCTTTTTAGAAATGCATTTCCTCAACAGGTAGACAGAGTTATTTAACCAGCACCTCTTGTCTTGCATAATTGAATATTGATTGAAAAGATGCATTTAGTGCCTTTCAAGTAAAGTAGGCAAGCACTGTTCAGGGAAGGACTCAATAGATGGATCACAGAACAGGGCTTCCTGCTGACAAATGAAGGGTCTAAAGCATGTCTTCGTCAATAGTATCAGCCCAGCTGGTTCATTCTGTAAGTTGTCATTGTTATTCCAGTCACTAGCCGCCCTAGTAATCCTATCAAATTCACTTGAACTCAATTCAGTTGAAGAAAATTAAAAAGATGCATCCAATTTGATACTTGAAATACCTGCAAATGGGCAAAATGTATTTTATTGTCATTCTAAAAGAGGGCTTTGTTAAAATGCTGGGTTCAGTTTGGGCCTTGAGACATCTTTCCCTAGAGTTAATTGCTATATGAAAAAGAGTCATTTTATGTCAAAATTATAATGAAATAATAACAACAGTTTATATAAACCAACAATCTAACTCTGGTGATTTGAACAGATAGCACACCGGCAGACTGCTCACACAATAATATACCATTAAAGATATATACCTCTTAAGAAAAAAATCCTGTCTTGGTAATTTCCTGTTCGGCAGTAAAACATAGCTTTGGCAAAGCTGCTTTGGGAAGGGTTGTTTACCACTTGCAAAAGGGTATCGGTCATGTACTAGATATGATCCAATGTCATAGAACAATATTAGCCATGTAGTTGCCCAAAGTGACATCAATCCTCACCAAATAAAGACAGGCATTATTAATGGTACCATTAATTAGCACACACTTTTTCTTTTCTGCTGTGGGGTAAGAGATCAAGCCATTCCAGCAAGATTATCATTCTAGAGAATATTTACGCCAAATGCATTTGTACCACAAAGATTTTAATCATAATAGAAGCTAATATGAAATTGAAAGTAAATAATTACAAAAATTTCACCTGAGAATATATAAACATAGATCCACACTTCTATTTATTTCATCTAGTTTGCCTATTTTAGAACATCACACTGTACTCAACAAAACATAGAAATATGATTTATCGATTAATGTCAATTAAAATGTGTACACAGCTGAAAAGGAATACAAAGACAAATACATATAGATGCAAGTTCATGTACATATATATAGTGATAGAAGTGACAATATACACAATACTTCTCAGAATATGATTATTAAAGTATATTTAATCCTCCAAAGTATTACCTTCCATTTATAATCCATTTATGTTTGTTTTATTTAAATGTTACATGTGAGTACTTTGTATCATGTTTCCAATACTCTATGCTGCTTAACACTCCTGATTAAATCCACAATTAACTTACAACAAAACCCAAAGTGATTCCTATTTACTGTTTTCTAAATGTTGTGTTCTTGGGGATGGAGAGATGGCTGAGTGGTTAAGAGCACTGGCTGCTCTTGCAGAGGACCTGGGTTCAGTTCCCAGTATCCACAAGGCAGCTTGGTTTACAACCATCTGTACTCCAATTCCAGGGGATACCACACCCTCTTCTGACACTGTTTCTGATTGGAAGAAAAAAGACATTTTCATTTGGAAAGCAGACGATAAAGAATATCTTGTTATTGCCATACATATCACTACTATACAAGATATGTGTGATTAGCTCTTATAGCACCAAGAAAAGTTTAGAGGGACCACAAGAATAGTCCAGAGCCATATAGCAAGCAAGTGGAAAGCTTGGATTCCAAACTTGTGCTTTTTAAATTTCAAAATCATTGCCTTATCGCTGTAGTGTGATTTAATGACTATTATTAGACATATCCTGCCTAAATATCACTCGCTGACAACAAAAAATCTGATGGGGTTTAATAATCATAGCTCAAGGATTAATTATTCAGTGAAAATCTGACAAGTACTTCTCAACATTAAATACAGAATGATTTAAACATTCAAAGAGAGAGAGAGAGGGAGAGAGAGAGAGAGAACAAAGAAAATTGTGAGAAAAGACAGGGAAAAAGAGAAGTGCCTTCCTTAATTAATTCATTAAATATTTATTGAGTGCTAATTATATCCCATAATCTCATAAGAGCTTGGGATTCAATGGTTTCCAAAAGGATTCACCACCACCCATCTTAGTTTATATATGTAAAATTATTATTAGAAAAAAGATCACACAAATTCATTTAAAGTTACAACACTTATTTTTGTGTGGAAGAAGTACATGGAATTGCCATATGTGTGTAACAAGGTATTTGAAGAGATTGACAAAGAAAGCCTTTTGAAAAAAAAAAACATGCTAATAGCTGTTAGCACAGAGAGGAGAGAAAGTTTTATAGATAATGGTTAACTATGGGTTTAGTAGCCCAAGGTTGTTTGGGAGTTAAGAAGACCAAGCAAGTATAAAAGGCAGAAAGATGCTGGTGAGGCCAGAGTGCATGGAGGTGACCATAACACCCAGAAGAATACAACAGATCACCTGGGGCTGGAGCTGGGGTTCCTGGCAGTTTTGATCTGTGTAACTTGGGTTCCAGGAATAAAACACAGGTCCTCTGCAAGAGCAGTGACAACTTTCCAGCTCTCAACTCGGGGACTCGAATACAGGTAATTGTTTTCACATGCGTCATGGGGTCTCACATCCCAAACAGAGCAGAGACGACAATCAAGGACCCATACATCTTTAGGAGAGTCAAAAAGGAAGTTCTACTATCAGGTCTCAGAAGCCACTTGCAGAAGCTAGTGTTCAGTGAGGCCTATTTGACAGGAAATGAAATGAGAGAAGTCACTGCTGGTGGGTAAGTCATGTAAAGCAAATGAGGGATGGATGGGATAATCTTATTTCTCCAATAGTCCACTCTTCTACACTCCCAGGAAGAACTCGCAAAGGCCCAAACTACCTGTAATTCACATAGGAAGAAAATCCGGGAAATGCAGTCTTTGCAAACCAGAGCAAGATTGATCTGTGTGGGTAAGCAGACCTCAGACCAAACAGAGAGCTAGCAAAATGGCCCATTCACTAACTCTAAAAAGTGAACTGGGGGGAAAAAAAGTCAAATGGCATTTTAAGATAGTATATTTACTTATCAGTAGAAGACTCTCTGGTGCTTTTTTTTTTCTTCTGCCATAGTGACCAGTAACATCCTGATGACTGCTCTGACAATGAGGGTCATCAAGTGAAGATGACATGGAGCCAAATCCCCAGCTGATCCATTAAAAAGAAGGGTAGCAAGCAATGTGAATGAAGATATGACATTTTTTTCTTTAAGCCACTGAATCAGTTGAGAACTGTTTGCTACTTGTAGTTAATCTAGACTGTGCTGAGAGATATAAAAATTAGAACTGATAAGGAGGGTAAGGTCCCCTCTTATCCTTTTTGAGTTGCATCCATGGCACTGTTGAAATTTGGAAGGATTATTCTCCACCATGCAAAAGGAGAATGTTGAATAAATCATCTGCCAGCTGCACATTGAGAGACAGATAATATGTCTTAGGAATATATAACTATTTTCTACACATCATTTGTTTGTAATATGTCTCACGCCACTGTTATTTAAGTTAACGGTAAGTAGCAAAGATATCTCTATATTTACAGAACTATGTCTGGACTTCATGAAGGAAATCTAAAAAGATTACCTAGAAAATTTTATCATTTGGACAAGTTGTGTAACATGAATTAGGTTATTTTTGCTAACAAATCAATTATTTGAATGGTAGGAAAAATTAAGTATGGGATAATGACCTGATATTTTCTGATCTTTATATTCCACTTTCATAACAAGATTATATTTTTCTGCATGTTACTTCATATCTACTGTGTAATAGCTGATATGAATACTTTTTTCTTCTCTGATAAACAGACAATGAGTCAAATACTGGCTGACTCATGTCTTAGTAACTATTCTTGATGTGACTAAATATCTGATAAGCAATTTAAGGAGTACTTACATAGTTTGTCTCATGGCGTGACTGGATACAGTCCATCACAGTAGAGAAACATGGAGGCAGGCTGGACGATGGCAGTGAGGGCATGTGGCTGGGACTTTCTGCCTCTTGTAACAGTTACAAAGCAGAAAAAGAGGAATGCTGCTATTCAATAGGCTTTCTCTTGTTTCCCCTATTTTTCAGTCTCGTAGATGACTCCAAATCCAGTCAGGCTTACAATGAATGTTAACTATCACATCCCATTAGACTAGCTTTCATAGGATATGATTCAAAACTAGAACTAGCTGGCCCAGTAAGGACCTATGGTATGGATTTGAAATAATCTTGATTGTTTTAATCCAGTGAAATATGGGTACTTTTGTTGGGACTGCAACACAGCCTGTACTGATTTACAAAAGAGATAAGAGCCAAGCATGAAAAGTGAACAAGTTTGTTAGGAAGATAATACATTTTTCTCCACAAGAAAATACCATCAACAGAGACAAAAAATGAAAGCATAGAAATCCTAGGATGATGTTCAGTTACAGAATAAATCTAAAGAAAATGGTCAAGTGTCTATTGCTGCCAGAAGATCAGATATGAAAGAAGAACGAGAAATTTCCAGTGGATTTAACAACAAAGTGCTCATGATGATCTCAACAGGAAGCCTTTCATCTAATGAAGGAGATGTGACCAAAATAGTATGGGATGAGGAAGGATTAGGAGTTTGAAGGAATTAGAGAGAGATTATAAACAAAGCCCGATGAAGGAGAAAGACAGCCCTAAAGCAAGCACTTTAAAACAATTTTCCAGACACGTTTTTATACCTCATGCTAATGCAATACAAGAGCTCAAAGTGCAATTAATTTGGAACCCCAGTTGAGGAAGCAGCATAGCGATCATCTTCAATGTAGAATCACTTTGTATGTATGATTCTCAAAAATCTCTGGTTTCATTTGATTTTGATTATGAAGAGAAACATAGACATTTCTAAGTTTACAGATAAACTTTACTGCAGGGAGCTTACATAGTATAAAATTATCACTTAAAATTCAGTGTGCCTTTTTAGTCATAAACTTTGGTTCTGGGCCAATGGCTCTGAAGTACATATGCTTGGCCTGCAAGTCTGACAACCTGATGACTTGAGTTCAATCCCTGGAACCCATTATAGAAGGAGCAAATTAACCCTGAAGTTTGTCCTTTGACTTCTAAAAGCATGTAGTGATACACACAGTGATACTACTACTGCTGCTGCTGCTGCTGCTGCTGCTGCTGCTGCTGCTGCTGCTGCTGCTGCTATTTTAAATTGGTTCTATCTCCAACAACTGGTCAATGCACAGAAAAGGAAATAATGCTAGGTCTCTACTAGGCCTTTAATGAGACACCTATATCATACCATCTCTTGCCACAGTTCAGTGATATTTGCAGAAGAGAGGGTGGAAAGATTGGAAGAGATGTAGGTAATAAGTAAATGCAAGGAAATCATGTTTCCCAGAACAGCAGGGCAGTTGAAGATATGAACCTACAGCACTTGTAAAAACATGCAAAAGACCTGCAGAAGCCCAATCCAAATGGAGTGGAAAGGTAGGCAAGAAACCCCATCCTAGCTGGTGAACTATTTGCAATTGATAGCTAGGACAGGAAGATGCAGCTTTCTTTAGGAGTGCGAGGCTCCATAGGTGGACTAGGCTCCAAGGTCCCACCCCCATGAATATTTGGGGAATATAAATTGGACTCAATAGGCCTTGAAAACAAGAGCCATTAGCTTGGCATGGTGATGCACACCTTTAATCCCAGCACTCAGGAGGCAGAGGCAGGCAGATCTCTGTGAGTTCAAGGGCAGCCTGGCCTACATAGCGAGCTCTAGGCCAGCTGGGACTAAAGGGAGACCCTGCCTCAAAAAGACCAAAAAAACCCCACAAAAACAAAAACAAAAAACAAGAGCTATGAAGTAAGAGGAGTGTAGATATGGGATGGATCTGAGAGGACATGGGGGAATCTGAAGTTGATCAAAATTTATTTTCTAACAATTTAAAAGTATTAAAAGTGTCAGACAAAAATCTAATCCTACCAGGTAGAAAAGTATTGACTTAAAAACACATAATTTCTGAGAAATACTACAGTGGATCTCTTTGAAAAAAGCTACTTCCTAAAGGCATGCATAAGAGATATTTAATTTTTGCTTTTTTGTTCCTTTCTTGATATAAGTGCTTAGGACATTATTGATAATACCCTGAAGACCCCTGTGATGTTTTCTGGAGCTACACGTTAATATTTTAATTTTTTAAAATTTTATTTATTTTCATATGTGTATGAATGTACTGTCTGCACGCAGATTTGTGCACCCGTGTCGTGCAATGCCGCAGAGGTCAGAAGAGGGCGTCGGATTCCCCTGGAACTGGAGTTAAAGACGGTTCTCAGCCGCCATGTGGGTACTGGGGATCGAACCTGGTCCTCTGTAAGAGCAGTTGGTGTTCTTAACCGCTAGGCCATCTCTCCAGCCCCATGGAGCTAAACTTTTAAATAAAAACCCTAATTTCTATTGATCTAATTAATAATTTTTCAGCTGGTGATGAAATGCTTTCTCCTTAAAATTCAAAGAATTTCCTATTCAAAGGAATTTTTGCATCAGCATCAAATAGAAGTCAGATTCAAATGAGGCTCAATGCACAATATGACATGAAATTTATAATGTTTCTATATATGCATTTGCATTTAAAGAGAGCAAAGGAAGCAGAATTTTATTATTATTATCACACATTACCATTATTAAATACTTCAAATGTGCTGGATTTGTGTTGCATTAATTACATATCTTACTTCAAATCTTTTCAGTACGTTTCCATTTGATAGGTGTGGGCATGTCTGATCTGGGGTTAGGTATGTGCATGAGCTAACATTCTAGGCAGTGTGTCCCAGAGGCACAAGTGAGGGTCACAGGACCTCTCTGTTTATGCCCACAAGTTGGGATGATGTGATGATACAAGGGACTGGGATTAGCTGCTAGGAGGTGCTGTCACACTGCTACATAATGACATGGTGTATTGAATAAAGCCCCATTCATATTTGGAATTGGACCTTGCCATGTGTCCTCAGGCTGGGGCTGTGCTTTTATGCTTGTGCTTTCCCTGTGGCCTGTTCTACCATGGAACTGACCACTTACAACAGATAGGTGTCATAATTCTCATTTTCCTCACATGCAGAATGTGGAAGCTAAATATGTCCAGATAGGAGATCAAGTGAGCATACTAACAAATTACCCTATGCCACCAACGTGTTGCTTAGATTGTTGTGTATGTTTTTCATTACAGACTCTGAAATTCTTTCTCCTAGATGGCATATGGCACAATATCATTAAGCAAGTATTTACAGTTTCATTGGGCTTAATGAGAAAAGTGGCATATATTAAGCCGATTCTACCTTCTAACTTAAAGGTAGAAATTTAAAGTATGATCAAGATTGATATTAAGTTCCTCAAATAGATCATGATTTTATTGCATGACAGAAAATCTATAAGTATGATGTTTTACTTTTAGAAATATTTGAAAGGAACTTTTGAATTCTCACATAGTGGAGAATAGAATATGAAAAATAATTTTAAATAACTTTCATAATAAGCTAAAAAATGTGGACAGCAAAACTTTTCTCATTTTCCTGTTAATATCTATTTTTTTGAGGTACTGAGTACTAAACTCAGGGCTTCATGGATGCCAGGCATGGATACCACTGAGTTACAGCTCGAGAGTTTTAATTTTTACAAATTGCCTATTTCTTACTATATTGCCTAGGATAATTCTGAGCATGCTCAATAGACCAGGAAGGTCATGAAATTGCAAACTATCTGCAGACCTCCCCAGTAGCTGGGATTACAGGATACTGAAACCAGGCCTGGATTATTAATACCTCTTCATCATCTAAAATTAAATGCTTACAAATGTACTATTTGATGAGTAAATGTAAATATAAAAATATTGATCTCATATTTGGTAATATGATATACATAATTCAAGGCCCCTATTTCCTTTCCCATGCTGATACATAATGATTAAACCCCCTTCTCACCATGGACCTTATTAAAAAGACTTTATAAATGCAATTTTTCTGAAGATGTCCATTTTAGAAAAAGCCTTCAGAAATTCCAAAATTTGAAATGATTCAGAGCAGCTATTCATGGTTACTGAAGACACGATATTTAATTGATATTAAAAAGTTTAAATACCAATGGCTGGGGAGATGGTGCAGTGATTTAGAATACTTGTGCTCTAACATGGGGACCTGACTTTGGATCTCAAAACTCATATAACAAGGCAGACATGTTCTTGTAGGGTCCCTGCAATAACAGTCCTACGGTAAGGGAGATAGGACAATCCTTGGGACTTGCCGGATGCCCACCTAGCTGAAAAATGCAGATCCAGATTCAGGAGAGACCTTGGCACAAATGAACAAGATGGAAACCAACAGAGGAAGACACTGGTCTCTTTGCTCTGGCTAGACACACATGGGCACATGCATACACATGTGTGCATATACCACACACAGGTACACACATGCACACACACACAGACACACACACAGAAACACACACACACACACACACACACACACACACACACACACACACAGAAATACAAACGCAGAGTTTAAGCATCAAACAAATAAGCTCGTTGAGATAAGTGGAATGCCAACACTTTCAAAATATCATAATAGAGGGGCTGGAGAGATGGCTCTGCGGTTAAGAGTGCCACTGCTCTTTCAGAGGACCCAGGTTTGATTCCCAGCACCCACATGGTGGCTAAGAACCATCTTTAGGGCTGGAGAGAAGGCCTAGCGGTTAAGAGTGCCGACTGCTCTTGCAGAGGACCCGGGTTCGATCCCCAGCACCCACATGGCGGCTGAAAACCATCTTTAACTCCAGTTCCAGGGGAATCTGACACCCTCTTCTGATCTCCGTGGCATTTCACAACATGGGTGCACAAACCTACATGCAGACAGTTCATTCATACACATACAAAATAAATAAATTTTTTAAAAAAAAGAATCTTTTTTAATTCCAGTTCCAGGGGAATCTGACGCCCTGTTCTGACCTCCGTGGCATTGCACGACACGGGTGCACCAACTTACATGCAGACAGTACATTCATACACATGAAAATAATAAATAAAAAATTAAAATATATATCATAATATGAATTACATCATTGATAACGTAAGAATGAGTTCTGTCAAACTAAGGAGCCCTTCTAAATTCTGTTTCTCTATTTTTGATTAATAATGATAATACCTGATTCACAGAGTTAAGAATAAAATAATATGTAAATAACTTGAAAGCAGTAATATTAAATTCAATATTTGGCACACTATAACCAGATAGATATTTTGCAAAGCATACTTTCTGCAATGCATAGCTGTTGCTACAGTACTTGTCTTTGGCAAAATAAGGAATATCTTAGATCATGATAAATCTCATATTGTTCAAAAAATCTTATAAATGGCAAAATTACATTCAGTCTCGACTTTTCATGTAAACAAAGGGTAGTTGAAATAGAACTTGGAAAAATAATTTGAATTTCCTTTTGATATATAAGTTTGTAAATTAGCATAGTTGCCTATGTTGAACTTTGTTGTTATTGTTGGTTTTTTGGGTTTTTTTGGTCTTTTTGATACACTGTCTCCCTGTAGCTCTGGCTATCCTAGAACTCACTCTGTAGACCAATGTGCTCACATTTTATCTTTAGTGTAATAATCACAAATGAACCATATTATTTATTGTAGTCTATTAAAGTAAACTGAGATAAATGGAGAAAGATCTGTCTATCTGGAAGTCTCAAAAAGAGCTACAGCCCTTGGGGGAAAATAACATTCAAATAATTTTTTGTAATTATCCCTAATTAAAATACAATTTGCTTTGCCTGGCGTGGTAGTGCATGCCTTTAATCCTAACACTCGGGAGGCAGAGGCAGGCAGATCTTTGTGAGTTCAAGGCCAGCCTAGTCTACATAACGAGTTGCAGGACAGCCAGAGCTACAGGGAGACCCTGTCTCAAAAAGACCAAAAAATAAAAAATAAAAAATAAAATAAAATACTATTTGCTTATGTTTTAGCATCTTAAATGTACTTCTGAAGTAAGAAGTTTTACCCATGAAGACTTAATAAAACAGTTAAACGTGTGTTCTATTTAATTCAACTCAATATTTTGTAAACTTACTGACAATGGGAAGTATTGTACACTAAACTACAACTTCAATATTGATAAATAAGTAGAAACCACGGTAAGAAAAATGTGCACACTCTGTAACCCTGAGAAAATTTCAAGGGGTTTTGAACTAGTTAATGTGATTAGATCAAAACTAATAATCACCTAATAGAATAGAATAGAACTCCATTAAGGAAAATGAAAAATATATAAAAGTAAGGGTCGAAATCTCATCTAATCTACTTAACTTCTAAACTATGTCACATAAGCAGGTTAATTTTCATCTCAGTTTTATAAATACATAGTCATATTTCAAAAATAAAATTACATCACTGAAGAAAATCCTGAGGATGAAGGAGTTCTAAAACGCTCTTGTACTCATACTGGCTCTCATGGCATCAGAACATACTATGCAAGTTGCCAAGGGAGAAAAAAAATTAATGGTCCAACCCAGCTGTAAAGCCTAATAAACAAGAATGACGGGCCCAACAAACTATCACTATTGGCATGGTAGTGGTACTTTTATCTAGAGAGTAATGAACAGCTGCCTAATTGGAATGAAGTCCCACCCAATGGGAGGGAAATCATGTGTGGTACTGAAAACATGACTAAATACACATGTCTGGAGAGATCATAGATTCTAGAGAAAAAAACTCATTTTGCCACATACCTAGACAAATGTAATTTCTTACTTTATTCTAAATGTGCATCCTCATATTTACAGACAAGAGTACCTCTCACATTCATCAAAGAAGCTTCTTTATGCAAACAATGAAGCAGACTATTACAGAGTTCCAGGATTGGTCAAAAACAGAGAATGAGTGTCTGTGAGATACTTAACCCTAAGTGACACATCTTCGATACAACCTTTACCCATAGATAAATGCATCTCTCAATTCTGACCAGAGAAATTTCTTTGTGCAGCAGATGGTGATTAACACACACACACACACACACACACACACACACACACACACACACACCACAATTGGCCAATGTGCAGAGAACAAGAGGCCTCAGAGTTCTTAACCCTTAATAGGACACCTATTTTAGACCTCTGCATCCCAAGGCACTGGAATCATTGCAGAAGAAGAGGTGGGAAGATTGTAAGAGCCAGAGGGGTTAGACGAATACAAGGAAACAGAGTCTTCCAGACAGCTGCTAATGAAATCACAGCAAAGGTGGAATTATGCACATGCCCTATGCAAGCTCGAATCAGACAAAAATTCCAGCATAGACCTGGGGAAGTTGCCAAGAAATCCCAACCCAACCTAAGGAACTTTTAGCAAGTAACAACTATCTGGAGGGGGAGAGACAGTGTGTTATAGGGATGGGACTCTTGGTGTGCCCAGTGGTTAGACTCACTTTGAAAGACATTAGGACACAAATCAGACTCTCTCTCTCTCTCTCTCTCTCTCTCTCTCTCTCTCCATATATACATATATATGTATATATGTATATGAGAGTACATTACATTGTGCAGAGGGAGGATGTGCAGATGATAGAGAATCTAAATACCATTGAACTCTGTTGCAATGAAAATTGCAAAACTTAAATTTAGTAAAGAGAATTTTGCATAAATAGGATGAAGAATAATAACAAGTTATATGAAAATGTCATATTGAAACCCAGTATTTTGTCATATTGATAAAGTTAATGCAAACTTGGTCCAATGTGAGAGGAAACTATGGTTATAGTCATGTAAATGACCATATTCATGAAAATGATGAGTGTAAGCTACATCCCTATCACACTATGTAGCAGAAACAAAGAAAATACAAGGCAGTTTTTTTTTTAAAAAAGAGACACCACAGACAGATTAAGTTCTGATTATAGAGACATTGTTTGCTTAGAATTGATTTAGTTGTTCGCTGATGTTTTATTGTTCAATCTATTATTACAGAGTATCTGAATGATGGCATGATACAAGCTTCCAATGAAGATTACTCAATTTTAGAAAATCAACCTGTTTCTATATATTGGGAAATGATTATTTAATTGCAGGGTACAAACAATTCATCAATATAAGTATGACTGTATTAGGATTTATAAGCTTCAATATAAATAAAATAAAATAAGGAGACTGTTTTTCTTAAGTATTAAAAAATTAAGTTGGACAAAGGTAAAATGGCTTTTTGGTAGCCCTCACAAGGTGTGAGGTTGGGATTCAGGGTTAGCTATGGTACTTCCAAGGAAGTAAAACATTTATTATAAAGAAGGAAGATTGATAATCTAGTTATTGTGGGATTTTTTATAGTACTATAAGTAATATATAAAATAGCTGGTAGAAAGTAAAATAAACAAGTTTGATATACACAGTTGGTAATAAGTTTCTTTACTCTAATCAGTTCACTTGCGTCCCATTCTAAAAAGCTTTTCCATTATATCAGGTAATTTTTTGCTCCTCACTTTAGAGGAAAAAAAAACCTAAGAGAACACATAAGTATCTCATTTTAAAAATACTAACATAGTTAATAATTTGCTTATCGATGAGAAATTAATTTGAAAATTAAAATAAAACCACAGTCTAAACATTACATTCTGTTTGTAATTCAATCATTGAAATGATCATAACTATGAAAACCTTACAAAGCCCTGTAGAGGGTTAGGTATTTAGCTAATAACTAAACTCTATTAAGGAAATAAAACTTGATTGCTATCCTCAAGAATTATCATAAATATGAGCTAAGGATGGTAGCTTACTAATGTAAGCTCACCATGAAGGAAGCTGAAGCACAAAGAATATTCAAGGCAAACCTAAACTACATAGTAAGTTTTAGGCCAGCTTGAGTTACACTATAAGATTATATCCCAAAACACTGAGTAATAATAAACATGACAATTTCAGAATAATCTCATGTTTATGAACTAGTCAACAACCACATGCATGGAATTCCTACTAATTATTGATTATTTGGCTTCTAACAAGTCACATTTGTGCAGAAGAAAATCACTTCTTGTTACCTGGTTAGACTAGAAAATAAGATAGGAAGTCCTAGAATACACTTTGGTTTAGAATACATTACCATATGAAGAAGAAAAAAATCAGAATGTTATAGTATCTTGTGCCATACATCCAGAAAAATCTATTGTTTTTGTTTGCTTGTTTTTCTTGCAGGAGAGGCTTTGAGGAAGTTTAAGTTGAACGAAAATAGCTACAAATGAAATTATATAAGACACATTATCCTTTCATGACTTCAAACAAACTTCAATGGATTAAGAATGTGCTAATAATCTTTTAAATCATTTAGTAGGTAGGATGTTACCCACCCTGAACTTCAATTCAAATATGTGGAATTAGAATTCTAGAATCACCTTTTATTCAGAAAATCCACTTATCTTTTTGGAAGTATAGTTGCTCCTACAGAAAGGATAACAAGGAGATGAAATAGTATATGCCAGAGTAGCTGGTAAATGTCACAAGTATAATGTGCCCTGTTATACGAGGGAAAGTATTGGCCAGTAAAAAATATTACAACACTTTTCAGGAGAAAAATATGTATTTGGATTTTCTCCATATTTTTACTTAAAGGAAGAATTGCCAAGCTATTTTAGAACAATGTTACCCAAAGACATTGATATCCAAGTACCTTCTAACTGTGAACACCTTGCCATACATGGATGGCAAAACGGACTTTGAGCTGTGGTTAAACTATGGATGATGAGATGGAAAAAATCATTATGGATCCTTTCGGGATTCCACAAGGATGCTTATAAGAGAAAGAAAGAGCTAGGAGAATCAGAGTAATGAAAGATGTGAAGATTGAAGCAGTGGTATCACTGCTGGTTTTAAATACTGAAAGAGTCCAGAAGCCAAGGAGCTTCCAGAAGATGAAGAAATGGGAAGATTTTTCTATGAAGCCCACAGGAACTAATGACGCTCCATGGACCTTTATTTTTGTCTAGCATGACCAGAATTCTCACCTCTGTCATACTAAGTTAATTAAGTTGTGTTCTTTAAGCTTCTAAACATTGATGACACTTAGCTACATAAAGTAATATAAATGTCATGGAAGATGGCAGAGTTAGAATGTAGCCTACAGAGTTAGAATTCCCAGGCTGTCTGACTTTAAGTGACTAGCTTCCATTTTCAAGCAAAGAAGTGGCACTAAAGTGATCCTAAAATAGACTTCTAGGAGTTACTGTTGCTAAAAAGGATTTACTTCTCACTTGGGGCGAGGAGGTAACTAAAAGCAAGACAGAATCCTGGCTCCTCTTCTGTCATTTTCTGTCTGTACCTTGGATAAAAACACAGAGATAAAAACACAGAGATCTTTCCTCTTCGGTCACTTTGAATTAGAGAAAGAAGTCCTCCTAGAATAGACCCACCTCCCAAGATAAATAAAATCACCCATGAGAACAAAGTTGCAGCCTCAGTAATTAAAAATTGAGAATTTGCAGGGCGTGGTGGTTCATGCCTTTAATCCTAGCACTTGGGAGGTGGATCTCTGTGAGTTCAAAGCCAGCCTGGAGTACAAAGTGAGTTCCAGGATGGGTGGGGCTTTTTTGAGACCCTGTCTCAAAAATAGCAAAAAAGTATTGAGAATTTAACAATTCACCAGATTATCTTGCAAGACATGTGCTAAGACACCCATGGGCCAGTGACGGGGGTGACCAAACCTTGACCAGAACTGCTTAATGATACATATCTCCTGTCTTCTATATAAAAGTAATCTTGGGGCTGGAGAGATGGCCTAGCGGTTAAGAGTGCAGACTGCTCTTGCAGAGGACCCGGATTCGATCCCCAGCACCCACATGGCGGCTGAGAGCCATCTTTAGCTCCAGTTCCAGGGGAATCCAGCACCCTCTTCTGACCTCCACGGCATTGCATGACACGTGTACACAGACCTACATTCAGACAGTACATTCATACACATAAAAAATGGATAAAATATTTAAAAAAGTAATCTCATGTCAGTACCATTCACAGTCTTATGCATTACTGGACTCCTTTATTTGTCCCTTTTCCTAATGTGGTCACACTGAAGAATTCTCCATTCTCTCCTTTTTGCCATTGCTCATCCCTTTAATTGGCACATAACTGAAGGGTGGCCAAGCCTATATTGCTGACAGTGTCTTGGAATCCCTGGTTTTTATGCTAGAATTTCTGGTAACAGTTGGTAGAGTCTCCTGCCTATCAAAAATATCATAATTAAATGTATTTTTTTCATTCTCAGTTATTAATCATTCCCTGTCTCTAGCACCTTTAGATCAAGAAGAGTTATTTCCCTTTTCTTATATTTAATGCTTCAGGAAGAAGGTAATTCCTTGTACTAGCTAGTCTTATAGAAACTTCTGAGATAATGAGGCCCGCTTACTATGACAAGCCATGCCAGCTGCTTTTCTTCACTGGCAATAAGTAGCTAACTTCTCTTACCCACACCAATTTTCTCTGAATTCTATTTTCCAGGTCTCCAAATATACAGGCAGAAGTCATACAGGAGTTCTATATGAACTCAGGGTCTCTAAAGAGTAGTTAGTTTCCTGGGCAATTATATGTAAAAATGTCCTTATAAGGATGCTTCTTACACAAACTGTCTTCAGCTCTAAGATTTTAAAAATTCACGATTTGTTTTCCTAATTAAAAAAGAAGAAATGTAGAAGAATCTGTGCTTTCTCTGGATAAGATCACTAGCACATTCAACCTTGAACAAGAAGGGTCATCTGAATCATCTATAACAATAGCCCACTAGCTAAGTTTGTTGATTTTTATTCAACTTTTAATTATATCTTTTAAGAAAAGTCAAACTCAAACTCCATGAATTATTTGACTAGAGGATGAAAATTTTAACTTTCTTAGCATCTGATACTGAAGAAACAATAGGATTAGTGATGATGCAGGCATGTGAAAGCAAAATAGTGGGGCCTACAAAGAGATTTCTGTGTTTGGCAGCACTGGCTGCTTATGCAGAGTACTTAGCTTCAGTTCCAAGTACCTGCACAGAGGCTCAAAACTTCTTTGTAAATCAAGCCCCAAGGAATCCAATCTCTTCTTCTGGCCTCCTCAGGCCAGCGTGAACATAGTGTTCTTACATACATGCAGGCAAAGCACATACAGATAAAATATTAATTAATTAATTAAAATTCATGTTGAAATAAAATGTTTCTAATTCTTGGTTGATTTTTTTTTCTTGATATGAATGCATTGAATTCCTTTATCTCTTCTGATTGATTTTAGTGAGAAATTGATTCTGTCAGATATTTTAATAGCAAAGCCTGTTAATTTCTTGGTCCCATTTGCTTGGAATATTTTTTTTTCCATCTTGTCACTCTAAGATGGTGCTTGTGCTTGAGACTATGTTCTGTGTAGACAATAAAAACATAGATTTTGGTTTCTTACTCTATTCAATCACCCTCTATCTTCTGAGTGACACTTTGAGGCTACTGGTGTTTAAAGTTACTAAAAGATGTGTGTTGGTTACTGTCCGTTTATTTTCTGTTTGTGTTCTTAGTTCTATTCTGTTTCTGTAATTATAGCTTCATTTGTTTTCATTCTGTTGCCTCTTGGGTATGGTCATTCATTTCTTCAGTCCTCTTCACTGTTTCAAGTATTCTTCTGTAGGGCTGGTTTTATGGAAAGGAATTCTTTCATTCTATTTATATCATGGGTTACTTTTCTTTCTCTTTTGACGATGATAAAGAGTTTTGCTAGGTAAAGTAGTCTGTGTTGGTATCTGTGGTCATTTAAAACTTGGACTACATTGCTCCAGGCTCTACTGGCTTTTAAACTTTGTATTGAAAAGTAAGCACTTATTCTGATGGGTTTTCCTTTTGTATGTTATCATAGCGAAGGTTTTGATTTTAGATGCTATGGATACATTATATTACCATATATTCATTGCATTTTAAAATTCTATAGTAAAATGAACCAACAATTCCACTCAAAGGTATCTACGTCCCCAAAGTGATAGTAAGTATTCAATTACTCTTACGCGAATGGTCACAGCAGCAACATATACAATAGTGAAATCACTTATATTTCCATCAATAGATGAATGAGTAAACAAAACTGTATGTCAATACAATATGGAATTATTCAGCAATAAGAATAAAGATGGATGAACTTCAAATGTGTGTTGGATTAAGAAAATTCAGATATGAAAGTCACATATTTTACAATTGTATTGACATGACCTAACCAAAATAAATACGTCAACAAGGAGAGAAAGATTAGTCATTCCCAAAGGCCAGTGGGAGTGAAATAAAGAATGACTTAAGATAATGTAGTATTTTCTTCTGAGATGATACAATATACTATTGAATGGTTAGAGGAGTTTATGCATAAATGTAACAAATATCAATGAATGTTCGGGGCTTATTTCCATATCAACTGGAATATAATTGAAAATCAGTATTGGATATTTGTGATGTACAACTTGATGCTTTGGTATATATGTTTATTGAGAAATAGGTTATTTAATATCACTATCAACTCACAATCTCACTATTACTATCATCATTCTCTCCTCTACACACATACCTGTCTTTCTATATATTTTAGGTCTCTTAGAAAATTCAAAGTAACACTTATTGTACTTACTTTACTGTACATTAAATCTCTAGAATTTATTCAACATTGCCACCTATTGAATAACATCTCCATTTCCTCTTCTCTCCAAACCTGGCAGCCACAGTGCACTCTTTTTATTTATTTATTTATTTATTTATTTATTTATTTAGTTAGTTAGTTATTTATTGTCTTTTTGAGACAGGGTCTCCCTGTAGCTCCAGCTGTACTGGAACTCACTCTGTAGACCAGGCTGGCCTTGAACTCACAGATATCTGCCTGCCTCTGCCTCCCAAGTGCTAAGATTAAAGGCGTGCGCCACCACGCTCGGCCCCATAGCGTACTCTTAAGTTCTATAAAGTGTTATATTTGTGCTTGACTGAATAGGACTTACCACATGGAGTGGAATTCATGAGGTCTTGTTGGGGATTGGAGGGGCATGGAATGGGGAGGGGTCTAAACTTGATTAAGAACTATTCTATGAAACTATAAAAGCTTAGTAATTTTTTTAAAAGCTCAGTAATTTTTTAAAATGACTATTTTTGCTTTCCACATATAAGGAATATTACTTGGCCATGATCTTTATATGTCTGGCTTAGTTGATTAAATGTTATATTCTCCAGTTTTATTCTATGTTGCTGCAAATGGAACATCTTCTCTTCTATTAAAGCCTCAATATTTTTTCTATATATGCCACATAAGGCTTCATCTATTGTTCCAGAATTTAAACTGGAGATTTTAAAATGGATGAATTAGAAATAAAAAAATTCAAAAGGTTATTAAAAATGATTATACACCAACAGATTTGATACACTATATAAAACAGATAAATTCCTGGACATATACAACCTAACCTAAGATATTTAAGAATAAATAGAAATAATAGACTAGTAGCAAGGAGTCTGAATCAGTAGCCAAAAAAATCATCCCCAAAGGAAAACCATATAAACAAATGTTTTCATGAGTGAATTCATCCTGATGTTTAAAGCAAAATTAATGCAAATCCCTTGTAATTCTCTACAAAATATAGAATACAGTGCTTGTTCCATTTTTGCTCTTTATTGTTTTATGATGATAATATCGCTCTAACACCAAAGCCATAAAAATGCATACCAAGAATAGAAAACAACAGGTCAAGAATCCCTAATGAACGCAGATACCAAAATAACTAAGTATACTGAATTCGATCTCACATTAGCAAGAGTGTACACTTTAACCAGGGTAACTTACTGTGGGAATGACTTTTACAATATAAACATACTCTAGTAAATTACTTTTATTTATTTTTACAACCAAAAACTTAGTTTGTTTATAATCTAAACAAGCGTACTATGCCTTGAACCCCTCTTTACCCTTGATCCAATAACTGAATGAATAGGTGTGTGGATTTTTGCATATTGAGTAAGCACTTCAAACAGCATGGGATATTCCTTGGAAACAAATAAAATATGAAGATTAGGCAGCAAGATATCAGCTCCCATGGAGATAGGCACAGTGTGAGTAGCTGAGGCGATGTCAAGCTAGGGGGACCTAGGGGCCCCTGTGAACATTGGGGGGGGCATAGGAGGTGGTCTGAGAACGTTTAGACACATTGGAAATGGAAGCAGGGCGCCTTAGACATGGTCCCCAAATGTTGGGAGATGGCAGAGGCAAGGAGGGGGATGCTGGGTCTCCCTCCAACTGGACCCAGATACTGACTTAGGTACTGGTGGGTGGACTACAGGTGGCGCCAGGTGGTTCTGTGAGTGTATCTCTCCCAGTGGGTGACTGGGGTTTGTTTCAGTTTGGCAGAGAGGGAACCTAGCTGCACAGCAGCAGAGATGTTGCAATCTCACCATCCACAAGTTGGGGAGCATCTGGGACTTCTCCCTCAGCTCAGGGCTGAGCTTCCCCACATCTGGACTCAGAGCCAGACCATTGCAGCCAGGCCCCAGAGAAGTGGCGAGTGAAACCCATGTGGTGTGGGGTATAGTGGGCTTGAAGGGTTAGGATAGCCTGAGTGTTGTGTCTCCAGTCACTGGGCGAGATCTTTGCTGGCTGGGCAAGGAGTGCTGGTCAATCCAATATAAAGTTATAGGAGAGAGCTTGAAGCCTAAACTAGCCAAACCTGTATGCCAAATAAGAAGACAACAAAATCACCTGAATAATAGAAACAAATCTAATCCTCAATGCAACAAAGAAACACCTGAGCTGTAGACTAGAATGACAACAAAAGAAATCTAAATGCCAAAACTAAAATGAAAAACAATAACATGAAAAACCCAAATGATAAGCCTCTGCCAAGTACTACTAGCCCTGTAGAAGACTCCTATAGTGAGGACTTCCTAGATATAAATCAGGATATGGATCTTAAAAGAATTATTATAAACCTGATCAAATAAATCAAAGAATTGAAAGAATTCAAAGAATACGCATACAAACAGATGAAAAAAATAAATAAGTAAAAGAAGATAGGGATAAATTAAAAGAATAGAATGGCCGGGCGTGGTGGCACACACCTTTAATCCTAGCACTTGGGAGGCAGAGGCAGGTGGGTCTTTGCGAGTTCAAGGCCAGCCTGGTCTTCAAAGCAAGTTCTAGGACAGCTGGAGCTACAGGGATACCCTGTCTCAAAAAGACCAAAGAAGAAAAAAAAAAAAAAGAATGGAATGAAAATTCCAAAATATATAGAAATACTGAAAAAATCACAAAATGAAATAAAAAAGGTAGTGGAACGTTCAACAAGCCATTTGGAAAGGATGGGAGAAAGCCTCAATAACAGAATGTATGAAGTAAAAAACAGAATATCAAGACTAAAAGACAACATGGAAGAACTGCATCCCTCAAGCAAAGAAGATGAAAAATTAAAACACGCACAAAAAATATTGGAAGAACTAGAAACTGTGAGACACCATGAAAAACTCAAACCTACACATTTTAGGTATAGAAGAAGGAGAAGAATACTAGGATAATGATATTGACAGATCTTTAACAAAATTGTGGAAATAATTTTTCCCAAATTAAAGAAAGACATACCTATACCCATACACCAAGTAGACAGAACCAGAAAAGTAATTCCCAACACTAGATGTTCAAAACAGAGGATATTGAAACTGGCAAAAGAAAAAACCTTAAGTCACTTATAAAGTGAAATCTACCATAATTACAGCTGATTTTTCATTGCAAATGAAAAAAGCCAGAAGAGCTTGGTATAAAGTATTCTCAGTTCTAAATGACTATAGATGTCAACCCAGAATACTTTATCCAGCAAAAAATATCTATTATAATTGAAGGAGAAAGGAAAATGTTCCATGACATAAATAAGCTGAAAGAATACTTGTCCAGAAAGCCATGCCTTCAGAAAGTACTTGAAACAATACAGAGTGGGAGGTAGGAACGACTATAAATAACCAACAACACAAAATACTTAATGAAGGTACCATTATAGAAATACTAACCTAGAACAAGAATGCACCAGAAACCAAAATGATGGGAAGTAATGTAAATATTTCAATAATAACATTAAATATCAATGGACTGAATTCTCCAATTAATACGCACAGACTAGTAAAATGGAATAAGAAACAAAACCCATCTTTTTGTTGTCTTCAAGAAACTCATCTCACCTTTAAAGATAGGCATTATGTTAAGGAGAAAGGACTGAAAACAGTACTTCAAGCAAACAGCACTACAAATCAAGCAGGGGTCACTATTCTAATATTGGATAAAATATTCTTCAAACTAAAAATAATCAGAAGAGATAAAGAACAATTACCCAAGAAGATATCACAATGATGAATGTATATGCACTAAACTCTGGCACACTGAACTTCAGAAACACAATTTTACAGGATGTTAAGGCACAGATTGACTCCAGGACCCTAATAATAGGGGACTTCAATACCCCACTGTGTCCATTAGACAGGTCAAATGGGCAAAGACTAAACAGAGAGATATCTAAACTGAACAATATCATACACCAAATGGACCTAATAGACATCTATCGCATATTTCACTCAAATACCAAAAAATTTCTATTCATAGAACATTCTCCAAAATCGACCACATACTGATAATAAAACAAATCTCATGAAATATGAAAAATTGAAATACTTCCATATAATATATCAGACCATGATGGAATAAAGCTTAATATCAACACAGAATGAAGTCTTAGAAATATAGAACTCATGGAGGTTAAATAATGTACTCCTGAATTAAGAAAGAAATAAAAGTATTCCTAGAATTAAACAAAAATGAAAATGTAACAACACAACATCTGGGACACTTTAAAAACAGTCCTAAGAGTAAAATTCATAGCTCTAAGTGCCTACATTAAAATAAAATAGCCAGACTTGTGGTGCACACCTTTAATTCCAGCACTGCAGTGGCAAAGGCAGATGGATCTCTGTTACTTCAAGGCAAGCCTGCTCTAAATAGTGAGTTCCAGGACAGCTGGGGCTACAGGGAGACCTTGTCTCAAAAAGACAAAAAAAAAAAAAAATGAAACAAAACCTGAAAGCACAAATAAATGACTCAATGTTGTAACTAAAAATACTTGAAAGACAAAAACAAATGAATCCCAAACCCAAACACAAGAAGAAATAATTGGGGCAGAGATTAGTGAAACAGAAACAAACAAACAACAACAACAACAACAAAAACAACAACAAAAAAGAATCAGTGAATCCAAGAGCTGCTTCTTTGAAAGGATAAATAAGATAGATCCCTAGACCAGCTAACAAAAAGAAAGAACAACTCCAAATCAACAAAATTAGAGATGAAAGGGGAAACATTACGAAAGATAATAAAAAGATTCAGAACATTATGCAGGACTACTTCAAAAATCTTTACATCTTTACGCTCCTAAATTTGTAAACCTAAAAGAAATGGATGAATATCTGAAATCATGGTACTCACCAAAGCAAAACCCAGAAGAGATCAACGGTTTAAACAGACCCATAACATATGAGGAAATTGAAACAGTAGTGCAAAATCTCCTTACTAAAAAAATTCCAGGTCCAGATGGATTTACAGCAAAATTCTGTCAGACATTTAAAGAGGACCTACAAGCAATACTATTTAAGTTATTTAAAAGGAAATAAACAGAGGTAAATCTTCCAAATTCCATCTATGAATCCAGCATCACCTGAATGTCTAAACCAGGTAAATACACAGCTAAAAAAGAGAAATATAGACCCATATCCTTAATTAATATAGATGAAAAAGTTCTCAATAAAATCCTTGCAAATTGCATACAGGGACACATGAAAAAGGTTACTCATTGTGATCAATTTGGTTATATTCAAGAGATGAAGAGATGGTTCAACATATATAAATCCAAAAATTCATAAATTATATAAATGAACTCAAAGATAAAAAATACCACATGATCATCTCAATTGATGCAGAAAAGGCCTTTGATAAAATACAAAATACCTTCATGTTTAAAGTTCTAGAGGGAATTGGACTGGAGGGAACATTCCTCAACATAGTTAAAGTTATTTACAACAAACCCACAGACAACATCATCTTAAATGGAGATAAACTAGAAGCATTCCCCTTAAAGTCAGGAACCACACAAGGTGCCCACAATCTCCACTCCTTTTTAATCTAGTGCTCAAAACTATTTCTTTCAAGGGAAGGAGATTAAAGGAATACTAATTGGAAAACAAGAGGTCAAACTAACTCTTTTTGGAGATGACATGGTATTATACCTAAAAGATCCCAAAATTCCACTTGAAAACTCCTAGAAATGATTAACAGTTTCAGTAAAGTGGCAGGTTACAAAATGAATCTACAACAATCAGTAGCCTTCCTATATGCCGACAACAAGCAATTGGAGGAGTACATGGAAACCTTTCCATTTACAATAGCCTCAAAAAAAAAATCTCAGAATAAACTTGCCCAAAGATATTAAAGAATTTTACAATGAAAACTTTAATATATGCATTCAATACAATCCAATCAAAAACGCCATGAATTTTTCAGTTAGAAAAAACATCCTAACATTCATATGGAAAAACAAAAGACCCCAGATACCCAAAGCATCTTTGAGCAAAATGAGTAAAACGGGGGGGGGGGGAAATTAATGTAACACATTTAAATCTACACTGTAGAGCTATAGTTATAAAAACAGCATGGTGCTGACATAAAAATAGACCTGTAGCTCAATGGAATAAAATCAAAGACCCAAACTGGAGCACATAAAATTTCAGCCACCTTACATTTGACAAAGGAACCAAAAACACTCAGTGGAGGAAAGGTAGCATCTTCAGCAAATGGTACTGGCAAAACTGGATTACTGCTTGTAGAAGAATGAAACTATACCCTACCTTTCACTTTGCACAAAAGTCAACTCTAAATCGATCAAAGACCTCAATGTGAAACTTGAAACTCTGAACATGTTGAATGAAAATATTGACAGTAACCTACAAGATATAAGTGTATGAAAATACTTTCTAAATCACACACTAGTTGCACCAGAACTAAGGTCAACAATCAAGAAGTTGGACCTTAGTAAACTAAAATGCTTCTGTACAGCAAAAGAAATAATCAAACAAATGAAGAGAAAACCCACAGACTGGGAGGAAATCTTCACCAGTTATATATCTGACAGAGGTTTAACATCCAGAATATATAAACTACTCAAAAAACAAAGGTCTAAGAAAATAAATGTTCCAATTAAAAGACAAGCTAAAGATCTAAACAGAGACTTCTCAAAAGAAGAAGTTATGATGGCCCAGAAACACTTTGAAATTAGTCAACATCGTTAGTAATTAAGCGCATGCAAATCAAAGCCACATTAAAATTTCCTCTTCCACAAGTAAGATGAGCTATGATCCAGAAAACAAACCAACCCCTCTTCAATAATTGGGATTGCAAACTCATGCAAACCCTATGGAAAGCAGTGTGGAGAACTCTTAAAAATGGGCAGGAGAGATGGCCTAGTGGTTAAAAGTGTCAACTGCTCTTGCAGAGGACCAGGGTTCGATCCCCAGCACCCACTTGGTGGTTGAGTGCCGTCTTTAACTCTAGTTCCAGGGGAATCCGACATCCTCTTCTGACCTCCGTGGCATTGCATGACACAGGTGCACCGACCTGCATGCAGACAGTACATTCATACACATAAAGAATAAATAAAAATTTTAAAAAAGACTAAAAATGAACCTAACATTTGACCCAATTATACCACTCCTAAGTATATACCCAAAGGCTGCCTCCTATAGCAGAGATACATGCACAACCATATTTATTGCTGCTCTTTTCACAATAGCTAAGAGCTGGAAAAAAAAAGCCCAGATGTCCCTCAAATGAGGAGTGGATAATAAAGATGTGGTACATTTATACAGTAGAGGTCTATGCAGCAAAGAAACTGGATAACTTCATGAAATTTGTAGGCAAATGGAGGATGGAACTATAGGCTGTTATTCTGAGTGACGTTACACAAATCTCAGAAAAACCAATGTTGTATGTTATCCCTCATTTGTGGTTTCTAACACCTAATCCCCGTGTGTAATTAAAAATGAATAACTGGTCAGTAAACATAATATCAAAATGATTATTATTACTATAGATATAGCTTGAAATATATGTCTCTATTTTTCACATCTAAAATTTAAGACTTTGTAAAGTTGAGAACAGTTAAGAGATAAACTAATTTCAACAAAAGTTATTGCTCCTTATTATCATGGTATATAATTTCTATATTAAAAATAATGGGATCACATATATAATATAAATTTGATGTTCCACTAAGTACACATGGCCTCTCTCTATTTACTTTTACACTCCTTTGAAACCTGGGGTAATGTTTAGGGCAACCCTGATAAATAAATCAGCATGTGTGCTAAGACTGTTAAATCACAATAGAGCTTCTGATACTTAAGGATAGTAGTTAATTTAAAGGAATGATTACTTCTGCTCCAGAGTGTGATTCATTTCTGCGTGCAGATGTTTTATGCTGTAGTGCAGGACAGGATATTCAGGCCTGCAACTCTGCTCACACAGGGACATGAGCATCTAAAAAAAAAGGAGCTCATTTTACACCCCTGTTTTCTGGAACGACAGGCAACCACTCTGCTGGCCCTAGAATTATTTGATATGTGGATTAAGCATCCTGGGAGAAATCTACACCTGTCACATGTTAGTGTCAAAATTGTTCTATTTGCTGTTATCCCTTTTCATGTGTTATTGTTAAGTGCTTTTAGACACTCTCTGAAATTTTACAAAGTTGTGTTACTCCTAAGAAGCTTGTTCTCCCCTCACTCCTTTGATGTGAACATAGTCTGTTAATCTCTACCATGTGCCTTTCCTCTACTATATACATATACATATATATATATAGTATATATATATACACTATATATAGTATATATATATATAGTATATATATATATACTATATATATATGAGCATGTACAAAGGATGATAACTGCTATCTATGTATCTCTTTATCTAACCCTCTCACACCTTTGCACCTTTTAATAAAGAAACCTACTGCACATTGCTACTACTATAGGTCAATAATTATTGGTACTGAATGTTAGCATGTCATTATGGTGAGATACATATATACCACTGAATATTAAACATACCTATCTTCCCAGAAATATGAATCATTGATTATTAACTATGTACACTAAGCAGGGTATTTGTTTTTTAGGGTTTGTGCTGTGCATTAAAATTAAAAAAGACACATTTGTTTTTGTTTTAAGTGATATTTCCAGTCGCAATGACTTGAGGGCTTAAGTATTTCAAATATGCATATATTTCTTACATGATATAAAACAGAGCTGGTTATTTTTAACATTGAATGAATTAATCTAAAAGTCAAATTCTTAATAAATAATTTCTACTACATAAATATATGCAGTCTAAAATTAAGAAAAGCTTTAGCTATTTTGAAATTTTCTCTTCTCCCAGCTATTAAAACATAAATTTACTTAATCCAGGGAAAACGAAAATTCTGGAGCAGGTTTTTTTCAAAATTAAATGTGTCTTAAGGAGTACTGTAGTTCTTGAAGCCAAAATTAGGTCACTGCATGAAATGCAAGTAAATAATTCAGACTATTTCAAAATTAAGACAGTTTACCTAAATCTAGAGAAATGGCCATTGCAACTAATATTTTTTGGTCTTTTCGAGACAGGGTCTCCCTGTAGCCCCAGTTGGCCTGGAGTTTCCTCTGTAGACCAGGCTGGCCTTGAACTCACAAAGATTCGCCTGCCTCTGCCTCCCAAGTGCTAGGATTAAAGGTGTGTGCCACCACGCCCGGCTACCATTGCAACTATTTTAACTCAGTAAAAATGACTGATGTTTAAAACATATTCCTTTAGAAATGTTTACTTTGTAAATATGAACAATGGAAAGGGAACAATGTAGTTGCTTTGGTAACTATAAGTCTATTGTCTGTCACCCTTGCTGACACATCATAGACATTTAGATTGTTTCATTGAGTGAATGAATAAGTGGGACTAGTGGAATTTTGGCAGGGGATGGGATAGGTTTGAGGGAGAGAGAGAGAGAGAGAGAGAGAGAGAGAGAGAGAGAGAGAGCCAAAAAGAGCTTTACAATACAATAAGACACCTTTTAATATTGTATTTTGATAACACTGAGCCCCAAAAATAATAAAACAAATATAGTCATTATGAAAAGAAAAATGTGCATCTAGAAAATGAACTAGAGTCTTATTAATGGAAGAACATTCCATTTAGTTAAAGGGATCAATCCCATATCTAACGCAGTTATTTAACAAGTCAAGGGCCTCCTGCGATTTCAAGACAAAATTCAAAGAACAATGATTTGTTCCAGTGTTAATCTATCTCAGTGCAACTTCAGTGCTCTGAAAGAAGCCTTATGCTTCTTTATTGAGGCTTAGGAAAAAAAGGAAAATTCTTCTTTCATTATACAAACCTATCTAAAGATACAGATTTGTTACACATTTGGGAATGTGATCATAAACAGAGTATTCATAATTCTAAACTGCCAGTGAAATAAATAGCATCTGTAATCATCGCTCCTGTCAGTCCTTGGTAATCTATGAACTAGCAACATTCATTTACTCATTAACATTCATACCTTCAACGACTAAGGATTTAAGAGTCATGGGCACTTCAAGATATGAAAACACATTGTTCAGTAGATCATGGATCATGCCCTCAATAGAATTTATAAAAAATTTAGTGACTTTTTGCAATTTTCATACAATATGTTTTGTTTTGATGGTATTTAGATCCCCTCCACATCTGCTCCTCCTCTTACTGCCCATGCACAATTTAGTGTAATATTAAAGATTATATATATAATATATATAATATATATAATTATNTCTATATCAAACATCTGACTCCTGAGGCTCAGGGTTCATGCCAGAAGAGGGGGCACAAAGATTGTAAGAGCCAGAGGAGGTGATGACCACAAGGAAATAGAGTTTTCCAGACAGCTGAGCAGTTACTCATATGAATTCACAGCAATGCATAACCCAAACAAAATTCCAGCATAGACAAGGTGAGGTGGATAAGAAACCCTAACCTTATCTAAAGAACGACTGGCAACTGATGTCTGAAAAAGGGAGATTCAGTTTCCTTTAAGTGTGAGTCTGTTAGTAGGTCAACCAAGTTCCTCCACTGGATGAATCCACACCCAAGGGCATTGGGAACATAAGCCTGACTTTATCGAAATATACATGCACACATGTACTCTAATTGATATACATATATCACAATGTCCTTCAGTGTGGGTCCATCCACTGGAGCCTAATTAACCTTCAAAGAGTCATCCTCAGATAAGACTGTATTTCCCTTTCCCAGCAGCCATCGATTGACAATAGTTCCTCAGGTAGGATGAGGGTTTCTTATTCCCCATATTTATGCTGCAGTTGTTTCTGGATTGAGTTTGCATAGGGCTTGTGCATGCAACTATCATTGCTGGGAGTACACAAGTGTAACTGACCAACTGTCTGGAAGATTTTTTTGGTTATTCAACCACTTGTAGCTCTTATAATCATTCTCTCCCTCTTCCACAATAATTCCTGAGCCTGGAGAGGCAGAGGTTTGTTATAGGTGTTCTGTTCAGGGATAACACATTGCAACCCACTTCCAAAAGATTTTACAGTCTTAGTCACCATCCTCACCAGAACCTCTTCTATTATGATATCAGGACTAGAATGATGATCAGTTATTTTCTCTTTTTTATACTTTATTTTTAATTCTTTTGAGAATTTCATAGGATTCATTTCCATTGTATTCTTTCCATCCTACAACTCACAAATCCAGCCCCACTTCACAATCTCTTTATACATCCAACTTCATGTCTTCTTCCTTATTATTTTTTCAAAAACCAAGTCTGATTTTTGTTTCCCACAAAATCTTGAGTGGACATAGCTTCAAAGAAATCCGATTGTCCCTTCCCCAACAGTTACCAACTGCCAGTAGCTCCTCAGAATGGGGCTGGGTTTTGAGTGATGGTCCCTTGCCCAACAGTTACCAACTGCAGTTAGCTCCTCAGATGGGGGCTGGGTTTTGAGTGCACCTCCTCCTCTCGATGCAGTGATTTTGTCTGGCCTGAGTTTGGGTAGTTCTGTGTATGCTGTCACAACCATTGTGAGCACTGATGTGCAACTGCCCTGTTTTCCTAACTTCATTTCACATCCCTCCAGAAAGGTCCAGAGATTGTCACCAAAGAAGGTGCAGAAAGTTTGTAATAGCCAAGTGTGTGAATGACTACAAAGGAAGGGAATTGCTCAGTCCTTTCTGACACCAAAGGGCTGTAATCAGAGAACTGACTTTCAACCAAAGTTGCTATGGAATGTGCTTTAGACCCAGAAATTTTTTTGCCTTTTAATGAAGGACCTTAGAAATGAGGAAAGCTCCTGGAATAAATATTATTATTTTTTTTTAAATTAATTTTTATTGATGCTTTGTGCATTTCATACATTTTTTCCAATTCAGTTCAGGCTTATTTCCCTTTCCCTCCCCCCCACCCCCACCCCATCCCAGATCATGCATTCTGCCATAACTGTCCTGCAAAAAAAAAAAAATTTTTTTTTTGTCTTTTAGCTATAAGTGATATCCATGGCGGACAAGCATCTTCATGCAAAACCTATCTGTGTTTGTTGTGCCCAAACACCTACAGCTCCCACCATCCAGTGGGGGGTGACAGGTTGTTTGTGTCAATCAAGTTGATCAACTGAGTGTCCAGACTACATGTTGTGGTTTCACCATCACCCCAATCGCAGCCCTTACATTCTACCACGCCCCCTCTTCCGGCAGGGTTTGTTCCCTAGGCTTAGACAATGGGCACAGGTGGATGAGAATAAGAACAGTCCACTCTCTCTTGGAGGCCTGTTGACTTGGGATTGGTCAGTTCTGGCTGTTTCTTTACATGGGCTGACAGTTTGTCCAGGAATAACTTTCGATCTACTAATGAAGAACAAGCAATTAGATATAAGACTGAGATAATGTGGTTTATATAGGACACTAGAAATGAAGGATTCACTTGATGTATCTGAATCACATGAAGTCCCCATGGCTTAAATGGGCTGAGTATTACCATTGTTGTTGGAAGGCAGATAGTATATATATCTATATATTATATATATATATATAGAGAGAGAGAGAGAATTAACACATTAGAATAGGTGCCAGGATTCTGTTGCAGAAAGTCAACAAACAGAATCAGAATTTAAGGCAGGTGAATCTAGAGGTGAACAATATGCACAGACTCTCCTGATAAAAGCAGAGAAAGGAAGCAAAGGAAACAAGACATTATGTGGGTGGCCATTCCCATTCCAGCTTCACTAGAGCAAACTATTGCCATGGAAGAAAGATACCAAGGCCCCTTTCAGCATTTATCTTTTCATTCATTCATTTAGCAGGGTTTTTTTTTTTTTTTTTTTGCCTTTATGAGACAGAGTCACCCTGTTACTCCAGCTGTCCTGGAACTCACTCTGTAGACCAAGCTGGCCTTGAACTCAGAGAGATCTGCCTGCCTCTGCCTCCCAAGTGCTGAACCACTACACCCAACAACATTTAGCAGTTTTAAACTGCACAATCAATAAGTTTATGCCTTTCATGGTAGGAAGATTCCTTTCATTTATCATGTTTTGTAGTCATATAAAAACCAACTTAATTTTATTTTTGACATTCCTTCCTTGCTTCACTACATGAAATACATGGTTTTGAGTCTGGTCTATAGATTCAGTTATAAGGTTTGAAGAATAAACTCACTATCATGTGCATTTAAAAGTGTAATTTAGCCTGGTGTGGTGGTGCATGCCTTTAATCCCAGCACTCTGGAGGCAGAGGCAGGTGGATCTCTGTGAGTTCAAGGCCAGCCTGGTCTACATAGTGAGCTCCAGGACAGCTGGAACTAAAGGGAGACCCTGTCTCAAAAAGACCAAAAAAAGTGTAATTTGTCTTTTGAACCCTTCTTAATATCATTACTATATACATACAGTTAAAAATGTTGATATTCAAACCTTTAGAGGTTATGTTCATGCAGAAAAACACTATTCAATATAAATTCTTTTCAGTAAGAAAAAAAGGCTATAATTTTTCTTAGTTATAACAGAAATGTCAGAAGATGAAAATAGAGAAAATCTAATCAAATTGCTTACAATTCTCATCCTGAGAAAAGTGAATCAATTTAACACTATGCTCTGAATACTATAAAACTCATTTAGGAAGGCATTGGAAAATAAATAAATACCAGTGCAAACCTACTGGTTTCAATCATATTTTGTATTAAATTGGGTAAGCAGAGAAAACAGTCCAGTGGCTTCACTGATCCTTCTACTGAAAAATGCCCACATATTAAGGATCAGAAAGATAGCCCAGATTCTGGCCTAGTACTTCTGGCAGAAAGTAAAATATTGGGAAAGATGGTTTGAATTTCTGTTGCCAAAATGAGTTTCTTTGCTGACTAGATTTGTTAAGCTTCTGTGCTTTGTTCATTCAGATTCTCCTTGTGTTTAATAAATATAGCCCAGACATTTCTGCTGAATGATCCTTATTACTTATGCTGCCCAGCTGGACCAGAAATCCAGACATCTTTGTCATCATAGTTCCTCAGTAGACATCATAGTGAGTTGGAGGAAAAATCTCAAATAAATTTCAACATAACTGTTAAGTAACGTGTGGGTGCTGGATGGCCAACTGAGTCTATCTGCACAATAGAAAAATTGCAAAAGAAAACATTAGTAAATCTAATCACTCTGTTCTACTACTAACTATGCTCTATTTTAGCTGGCAAATGAATTAGAACAGATTTTTATAGTGTTAGGTCTGTTTTGATACTAAAGTATAACTAGCCCTGACTCCTTTTATTCATTACATATGCATAGGGCACTAAGATTGTGTTTATTATTATTTCAAGGCTTAACTTGTCTTTTTATTTATTTGTTGACACTATCCTCAGTTTTTAGATATGTTTTATTAGCTTTTTTTACACTTGCATACAGTGAATATTGACCATATTTATCCTGCCTTCTTCTACTCTTCCCATGTTCACCAATCCATCCCTATCTACCAAACATTGTGGCCCCTTCTTTGATTTTGTTCTGTTTTCATTTTTGACCCAGGATCTCACTATGTAGCTCAGGCTGGGCTGTATCTGGCTATGTAGACCAGGCTGACATCAAACTTACAGAGATCCATGTCCCTTGGTCCCCCAAGTGCTGAAATTAAAGTTGTACATGATCACACCTGGTCTCTAAAGCTCCAAAACCAAAATAAAAACATGGAATCTAGTTTTTAATAAGTACTTATTAAGGATAAATAATAAATATTCATTATATACCAATCAGAGTAAGACTTGAATTTCTTGTGAATTTGATTTTACACAATCACTACTATTCAATATGAACTGTGACAATAGAAATGTGCTGTATATCCTTATTTCCTTATTTCCCTTTAAGTGTACACATGGAAATTCAACTTTTGTAGTTTAGGTCTGCTTGATGTCAAATTATGATAATAATTTGAATCCTATGTGAACACATTGTATTATGGAACAATTCGTAATTAGAATAATTAGAATTTACATCTTCCTAAAGATTTACAGATGTGTTTTATATAAGTCATATGGTCCTGTTTCTTTAGGAAGCTGTTATACATGTTTTTCGTGGAGGGTAGGAACATTTAGGGTAGTTTAAGTGGTTAACTCAAATTAATATTCCAGAGGGTGAACATTTGGCTGAGACTCTTTCATCCTCTGTTCTGATTTCATTACACTGATGCCTTACCTCAGTTGAGTGCAAGGGACAATCTTGCTGTACTGTGCAAACTTTCAGGATTTTAAGAAAATTAGAACATAAACTTATAGGTACAGACTAAAGAAAGAACCCAGTTTTTCTTCGCCAAATGTAACAGTTGACTGTCTCCCTTCTTAGCTTTGGTTTTAAGCCAACAGCTCTATTTGTTTCTCCAATTTCCCAGGCTTAAGGAATCAACGTGCATTGTAATTGACAACACATAGAACATTACAAGTCTCTTGTGTATTACTAAATATATTTATTGAGTGTGTGCAAGGTATCAGAAACTATGGAAGAATCTGAATATTAAATAAGACAATCTTGTCTTTGCCGACTTTTCTGGGGTATTCCTTGTTTCAGCAATGAAAGTCATATTCCCTTGAACCTTTTTGGATAATGGGATTATGGGTCTTTCTATTTATAAAACGTTCCTGATCTATATTGGAAGCATAACTGGAAATATGCAATTATAGAAACCCCAAAGTGTTTATAATTGTGACATTCTGAAGGTTGATGGAAATAAAGCAGCAGCAATTTCTCTACATGTGTCTGAGAAATATTTCTATCAAGTCCATATTAGAACAAAGCTCTTAAAAGTATACCTTTCTAACCTCATTGATGTCTCCAGGACCACCTTGTAATTTCCTACACTGACATTCACTAAAGTTACCATTTTTCCATTCTTTTCCACTTTGGGGGCCCTGGTTTTAGTTCTGCTGGTCTAGTTATACTTGACATCACTTCTTCTCTAGCCAGCTTTAATTTTAAGATGTTTCATACTTTCTAAGTATGTATTCATATTTTAGAGTAATATAAAATTAAAGGAAGAAAATGAGAATTCCTAAACATAAAGAAAAAAAAAGAGAAAGATACAGGACAGTTATGGCAGAGTGCATGATCTGGGATGGGGGGAGGGAAAGAGGAAGATGTCTAAATTGAACTGAGAAATTATGTCTGAAATACACAAAACATCAACAAAAGCATTTTAAAAAGATGTTTCATTTTCCATTATATCCTGTAATAAATTTCTGGTCCAGAAGGGGAAAAAAGATGGCAGTTCCCAGGGCAGCAGGCGCTGCTTGAACAGCTGAGGCAAAGCCAGAAGGAAGGAGACCTAGGGGCCCCTGTGAGCATTGAGAAGCACCAGAGGTGGTCCAATGGCATTTGAATGCATTGGAGACTGCAGCCGGGGGCTGCAGACATCCCCATGGGTGCAGGGAGACAGCAAAGACAACCTTGATGGGGGCGGGGGGATGGGCCTTCCTCCTGCTGAAGCCGGGTACAGACTTTGGCAGCTGGCCCTGGAGAGCTGGTGGGTGAACCATGGGTGGTGTGTGCTGGCTCTGTGAGTGTTTCTCTCCTGCTGGGTGACTGGGCCTCACCTCAGTTTGGTGGAAGGGGACACTAGCTGCAGAGCAGCAGAGGTGTGGTAATCTCCCTGCCCACAAGGTTGGGAACTCCTGGGGCCCCTCCCTAGGCTCCAGGCAGAAATTCCTTCCGACCCCTCTACTGGACAAAGAGCCAGAATATTGAAGCCAGCCCCAGGGAAACTAGTGGGCAGAACCCATGTGTGTGGGTTCTGCAGGCCTGAGGGTTTCTGGCCAGCCTGCGTGTTGTGAAGTTCCAGCCGCTGGGAGAGCTATTTACTGGCTGGATGGGGGTTACTGGTCTGTCCAGTACAAGGCTAGAAGTGAGAGCTTGAAGCTTAAATTAACCACCCCTCTATGACAAAAACAAAGTGAAAACACCTGAAGAATATAAGCAAAACCAGTCTTCAATTCAACAAAGAAACACCTGAGCTTCACACTAGCATCACAACCAACAAAAGAAATCCAAATGCAAAAAGAACAACAACAACAACAACAACAAAATATTAAAATGAAAAACCCAAATGAAAAAACCTCTACCAAATACACTTAGTCCTATAGAAGAATCCTATAGTGAGGACTCCCTAGATGTAACTCAGGATAGTGGGGACTCCCTAGATATAACTCGGGATATAGATCTTAAAAGAACTACTATAAACATGATCAAAGAAATCAAAGAATTGAAAGAATTTAAATAACACACATACAAACAAATGAAAGAACTAAAAGAAGATAGGGATAAATTAAAAGAAGAAAATGATAAACCGTGGAATGAAATCACAACAGATATAGAAATGTTGAACAAAATTCAAGCCAAAATGAAAAAGGAAGTGGAACGCTCAAAAAAAAAAAATTTGGAAAGAATGGGAAAAAGCCTCAGTAACAGAATGGATGAAGTAGAAATTAGAATATCGAGAGTAGAAGACAACATGGAAAAACTGGATCAATCAAGCAAAGTTTCTGAAAATTTTTTAAAAAAACACACACAAGAATGGAATAACCAGGAACTGTGGGACACCATGAAAAGCCCAAGCCTACACATCATAGGTATAGAGGAGGGAGAAGAATAACAGGATGATGATATTGATCATCTCTTCAACAGAATTATAGAGGAAACTTAAAAAAATTAAAGAAAGAGATACCCATGCAAATAAAAGAAGCATATAGAACACCAAGTAGACAGAACCAGAAATTTCCCATGCCACATCATAGTTAAAAAAAAAAAAAAAACTAGATGAGCAAAACAAAGAGAGGATACTGAGGGTGACAAAAGAAAAATAATTCACTTATAAGGGAAAACCTATAAGAATTAGTTCTGAATGACTATAGTTGTCAACTCAGAATATTGTATCCAGCAAAAATGACTATTATAATTGAGGGAGAGAGGAAAGGTTTCATGACATAAATAGGCCCAGAAGGATTTACAGCAGAAGTTAATCAGACATCTAAATAGGACATGGTCATCTCAATTGAGGAAGAAAAAGCTTTTGACAAAATACAACATATTGGGGCTGGAGGGATGGCCTAGTGGTTGGGAGCACCGACTGCTCTTGCAGAGGACCCGGGTTCGATCCCCAGCACCCATATGGCGGCTGAGAACTGTCTGTAGCTCCAATTCCGGGAGAACTCCAGTTCCAGGGGAATCTGAGACCCTCTTCTGACCTCTGCAGCATTGCTCGACACGGGTGCACAGACCTACATGCAGACAGTACATTCATACACATACAAAAATAAATAAAATTAAAAAAAAATACAACATACATTTATGTTTAAAGTCCTAGAGGGAATTGAACCAGAGGGAATATTCCTGAACATAGTTAAAGCTATATACAACAAGCCCACAGCCAACGTCATCTTAAATGGAGAAAAACTAGAAGCATCCACTTTAAATTCAGGAACCAGACAAGGTTGCCTTCTATCTCCACTCCTTTTTAATATAGTGCTTAAATCTCTTGCTAAAGCAATAAGACAAGAGAAGGAAATTAAAGGAATACAAATCGGGAAAAAAAAGGAGGTCAAACTATCCCTTTTGCAAATGACATGCAGGATGCCAAAAATTCCACTAGAAAACTCCTAGAAATGATTAACAGTTTCAGTAGAGTGGCAGGTTCCAAAATTAATCTACAAAAATCAGTAGCCTTTCTACATTTCAACAACAAACAATTGGAGAAGAAGTACATTTACAACAGCCTCAAAAATATCTCAGAATAAGCTTGACCAAAGAAATTAAAGATATTTACAATGAAAACATTAAATCGCTGAAGAGGGAGATTGAGGAAGATATCAGAAAATGGAAGGATCTCCCATGTTCATGGATTAGAAGAACTAATATAGTAACAATGACCATCATTTCTAAATTAATGTACATATTCAATCAAATCTCCATGACTTTTTTCACAGAATTAGAGAAAAAGAGAATTCTACAATTAATATGGAAAAACAAAAGACCCTGGATAGCCAAAGTAACCCTAAGCAAAAAGAGTAATGCAGGGGGAATTACTATGCCAGATTTTCATCTCTATTCCAGAGCTATCATTATAAAAATAGCATGGTACTGGCATAAAAATAGACCCACAGATCAATGGAATAAAATTGAAGACCCAAACTTGAATAGATACAAGTATGTACCTTGTATTTGACAAAGGAGCAAAAAACACTCAATGGAGGAAGAGTAGCATCTTCCACAAATGGTGCTGGCAAAACTGGATCACCACCTGTAGAAGAATGAAACTAAACCCCTACCTTTCACCTTGCACAAAAGTGAACTATAAATGGACCAAAGATCTCAATGTGAAACCTGAAACTCTAAATATGTTAAAAGATAATATAGGCAGTAACCTACCACATATAGGTGTGGAAAAAGTCTTTCTAAATCAGACAGCGGCTGTACAGGAACTAAGGTCAACAATCAACAAGTGGGACTTTATTAAACTAAAAAGCTTCTGTATCGCAAAAGTAACAATCAAAGAAATGAAGAGAAAACCCACAGACTGGGAGGAAATCTTCACCAGTAATACATCTGACAGAGGTTTACCATCCAGAATATATAAACTACTAAATAAACAAAGGTCCCGCGTGCTCTGCTGGGAAACTTTGACAGCGCCTGGCTACAGCAGAGCCAGAGCCAGGGAAGGAGAGGAACTGTTTATGGACTCGGTCTGCACCAGCAATCCAGATGAGCATAAAGAAGCAGCATTGAAGTTCTAGTTTTCAGCTCTGTGCCCACAGAACCACTAGTCACTGCCAGTTCCAGCGCCCCCTGCTTTAAAAAGACTGAGAAAGTTCTGGCGATGGAAAAGCAAAGGACTTGACCACTGGTTTCAGTGTCATCTAACAGGGGAAGCAGAACTAGTTCAGCCATGGAAAAGAATTCAAGTTTATGGAAGAACCTGATCGATGAACACCCGGTCTGTGCAACCTGGAAGCCCGAGGCTGAGGGAGCCATTTATCATCTCGCCAGTATTTTGTTTGTAGTAGGTTTCATGGGTGGCAGTGGCTTCTTCAGGCTCCTTTATGACTTCAGCTTGCTGGGGCTGGGTTTCCTCTATTCTGCAGTCTGGCCATGGGTACATGTCTGTGCTGTGGACATATTTTCCTGGAATTTCATGTTGTTTGTCATCTGCTTCATGCAGTTCGTTCACATTGCGTACCAAGTTCACAGCATAACCTTTGCCCGAGAATTCCAGGTGTTGTACAGCTCTCTTTTTAAGCCCCTTGGAATTTCTTTGCCTGTCTTCAGAACAATTGCCCTGAACTCCGAAGTGGTAACTTTGGAAAAGGAGCACTGTTATGCCATGCAGGGGAAAACATCCATTGATAGATTCTCCCTGCTTGTTTCAGGAAGGATCAGAGTGACAGTTGGTGGAGAATTTCTGCATTATTTCAGTTTCTGGATTCTCCTGAGTGGGATTCACTGAGACCCACAGAAGAAGGCATTTTTCAGGTAACCCTCACAGCAGAAAATGATTGTCGATATGTGTCTTGGAGGAGAAAAAAATTATTTCTGCTCTTTGCTCAACATTGCTACATCCCCCTCCTGTTTTCGGTTTTATTTGGCAGTGACATTGCAGATAAGTTCTATGCCTTGGATGACAAGGTATATATAGGAAAACGGTATCACTAAGATATCTGGTTACCCAACTACTATCACATGTCAAGCCTGCAAATGTCCGGATCGCCAATGATGGAACAGTTTGGAATTCCAGACATCATTACAACAAATGACATCAAAATCTGAAGTTTTATGACTAATACAGAAAGACTTCATCAAAAAAAAAAAAAAAAAAAAAAACAACAAAGGTCCAATAAAATAAATAACCCAATAAAAAGATGGGCTAATGATCTGAACAGGACTTCTCAAGAGAAGAACATAAGATGGCTCAGAAACAACTTAAAAATTGTTCAACATTCTTAGTAATTAAGGAAATAAAAATCAAAACCATATTAAGATTTCATCTTACACTTGGTAAGATTAGCTATGATCAAGAAAGCAAACAACACTAAATGTTGGAGAGGGTGTGGAGAAAGTGGAACTCTTATTCACTGCTGGTGGGATAGCAAACTTAATGCAGTCCTTATGGAATGCAGTGTGGAGTACTCTTAAAAGGCTAAAAATGAACCTACCACTTGACCCAGTGATACCACTCCTAGGTATATACCCAAAGAATGCATCCTGTAGTAGAGATACATGCATAGCCATGTTTATTGCTGCTCTTTTCACAAGAGCAAAGAGCTGAAAGCAGCCCTGATGTTCCTCAACTGATAAGTGGATAATGAAGATGTGGTATATTTATACAATGGAGTTCTATGCAGCAGGGCAAAAGGATGACTTCACGAAATTTGTAGGCAAATGGATGGAACTGGGGGCTGTTATTCTGAGTGAGGTGACACAGTCTCATTAAAAAACAATGATGTATGTTATCCCTCATTTGTGGTTTCTAACAACAAATCCTTATGGTCAGTAATTATTGTTATTGCCATAGATATACCTTGAAATATATGCTTCTATTTTTTTCACATCTTACATTTAATATATTGTAAAGCTGAGAAGAGTTAAGGGATAAACTAATTTCAATAAAAGTTATTGCTACTTATATCATGGTATGTAATGTCTATATTAAAAGTAAATAGTGGGATCATGAATATATAATATCAATTTAATGTTCTACTGAGTACATATGGCCTCTCTCTACTTACTGTTTACACTCCTTCAAAACCCGAGGCAAAGTTTTTGGTAATCTACTCCCTGATAAATAAATCATCATATATGTTGGGACTGTTAAATCTCAATAGGGTTCCTGATCCTTATGAATAGTCACTAATTTAAAGGAATGATTACTGTTGCTCCAGGGTGCAATTCATTTCTGCATTTAGATATGTTTTATATGTAAGATACTTGACCGCTAGCTAAAACTTCTTTGGAGTGAATAGACATGTTTTTTGCCCAAACTATGTAAAACATCTCTGAACATTTAGAGAGAATTGGTCATCTAAAACCTTCCCTAAGACTTGCAAGGATATCTCAAAGTTAATACTTTATAGTAGTATATTTAAAACAACTGTCTCATATATGTATATATATATGAATAAATGTTGAATACTTATTAAATTTTAATAACTAGGGGTAAATATCTTTGTAAATGTTATTCTCATGGCATGAACAAAAAGCCTTTTGTATAAGATAAAAATGAATGTTTATTTCCAGAATAGATAATAACATGCTTAAGCTAATTAGGGATACAGAATTGCCCTTAATATTCAATACACTCCTACCTCATATTGGAATTCCAGATATAGCTATGAGATTAAATGGACACAGATTTCCTCCATGTTTCCTTGTATTATATAAGTCTTAACTCTGACATTTACTTTCCCTATAAGAAGACTATTTGGCTCGGGAAAAGCTGGGTTCTAATTCCTTGAACCAGCAGTATGCAGTCCAGAAGGTGATAGTCTGACTGGGCATGGTAAACTCTTTCTACAGATATCCTGTCTACAGATATGTGATACAACTCCTGCCTTCTGGAAAACTATAAACCAGGAACAAGAGAGGGAAGCAATATGCCTCCTCCCTCCAGGATGCAATTTTGCCTTCAGGGTAAATAAAAAACTTTGGTAGATAAAGGCTTCAGTGTCATCTGTGGGATGCCCTATTAGGAGCTGTTGGCTAGGGAGGCTCTAAAAGTCCCCCAAACAAAGGTCATTTGCCTACAAATTTGAATATGAAGAAGAAATGCATAGTAAGACTCTATTGCTGATAGTATGGTGTGATATGTATGTGAGGAAAAAAAATTATGCTGAGACCCTGCACTGCAAATCAACAATTGACCTTCATGGTGCCAGAGAGCATTATGCAAAGCACTAGAAAGAAATGGGCTCTGAAGTTTTACTACAGACCTGTCCTGCACTTTTACATGCCAAGAAAGATGTAGCGCAATAGTGACAGCCTGGTTCATGTACTCCCAGAAAAAAAATCCCAATTCAATCTGTGGGCCACTCCGTGGGGAGTGGAGGGTATGATGCACAGCTGCTACTGCAGCCTTGGTACCCCATAGTGTCAGGAGACTTTATAGGTCACATTAGTAAACCATTGCCATCCCTTTTTCAAAGAGCTATAATGCCTCGACCAAGATAACATCAAAACATATGTGTTTGTGCCCATAGTGTAACTAGTTATATGATTAATGATTGCTACTATTTGTGTATTGTTAGTAGAATTAAAAGGAGCCTTCTAAATGAGCCACCAGTCCATTGCAAACAGAACTTGAACAGATTCAAGCGTTTGATGTGACACCTCACAGAAAAATGGATCTTCCTATTTCTCACTCTCTCTGGCCCTCCCCTCCAAAGCCCAGGGACTCTCATAGAAGAGATAGATGTGTCATATTGTAAGGGCCAAAGAAGGGGGGGGTGAATCGTGAGATCACAGCAAAAATGGACTGGGCTTTTACTTGATCAGCATGTTTGTGTAAGCAAACCTCTTCAACTGGACTTGGAGACCCTGGGTTGTATAAGAACTGGGCTCAGACGTTTGCTATTTTGTTTTCCATGAGTCTATATAAATACTCCTTATGTTTATTGCTTATGGGTAGCAACTGGTCAAACAAAAATCTAAGAAAGGAAAAAAAAATTGAGACTGACTATGTTTCCCTCTGCATTTACAGTTTTCTGTACTTTATGAACTTTCTGATATTTGGAATATTTAAATGAATCTATTATCTTGTAATTTTGTATGATTTCTCATTAGATCAGTTAGACCTTATAGTTGTAACTTAACAGAGCAGATAGCTCTATTCCTAGTAGTTCTTATTTGTGGATAATGACTTCATTTGTCATTATATTGCTATCATACCAAATTCGAAAAAGAGAAAGGATTTGAAAATGAGAAACGAGACATATAAAATATGCTTAGTATTCTTTCCTTTTGGAGGCATTTAGTTTTATGATTAACCTGCTCTTTATGATGTTGTAATAAATGGAATTTGTATGTATGCATTATTTTCAAATCAAAAATGAACTCATTTAAAATTGAAAAAATAAAAACAAATAAATTTCTGGTGCAGATTAACTAACAGAGGTCCTGAAATAAAAGAGCACTTAAGATATAGTTTGCTTAATGAATGGCTTGCACTTTTGATAATCTATGTTTACTACAAAATAAAACATGTTGCACAAATTCCAGTTTTTTCAACATAAATGATGAGGGTAATTATAAAGAGCTTTTTCAGATTTTCAATTATTTTCAAATACTTTTGTTCATTTTGTCTTCTGAAGTACTGTGAGAAAGAAGGAATATTATGATTTCCTGCATTTTACCAAAATGCAAAATAGACACAGAGAAGTGAAGCCAACAATCCGTTTATTGAATGAAATTCAGTTGAATTTCTGTCTTGCTACTAGTTTCATTATGATATTGTACTGTCTCTCTCTCTCTGTCACACACACACACATGCACATGCACATATATATATATATATATATACATATCAACATTTTTGTAACTAAAAAATGCCAAGACAATCAATCATTAGTTTCCAAAGGAAGCATTTTCCACAAGAACCCCAAATAAAATAAATACTATATTATAAATATTGGATTACTATGAATATATTTGGAATGTAGATCTAAGAATATAGAATATTACATCAATCATCCATGACACATTTATTGCCTATAGCTATATGCAAGTCATATGGAAAGCTATGGGTACAAAATTGAATAAGATAAAAGAATAATATGAGGCTTGAATGTAATCAGAGAACATCATATGGTTGTATTTTGTGTAATTAATACAAACACGCATTAAGAAAAAAGTTCTTCTGGATCCCTCGAAGTCTTGAAAACAGTGGCAATCTCAATAGATGACAAAAAGATTTTACTTGAAATTCTTTTATAAAGACAAAAAACTTTGATTAACATTTCATCAGCTAAAAATGAAAGATATGTAATTTTGAAGACATGTATACACCTGTCCACTGGTATTGGCTTTCTTTTGTTTAGCTTCTTTTATTAGTTGTTTTATACAGTTTATCAGTCTGTTTGAGATAGGGTCTCACCATGCATCACAGGTAGACCTCTCAAAATTCTTCTGTCTTTGCCTTCAGAGCCCTGAAATTATAGGCCTGTGCTACTACAACCCAGCAGAATGGTTATCTTAAGTGAACTAATAATGTTGCATAAACATAAAGGAGAATCCACATGTCATAAGAAGTAATAAATATCTCCATATACTACAAAAAATTGCCTAATTCCAGTTGCAAGCTTTTAATTTACAGTACATGAAGTAAACTGCTACTGGATAAAAAGTAGTATTGGTTAAATTATTCCACAATACATTGCTGTATTATATTTACTTTCTCTGACAGTCAAAATCTATTTACCAGTATCAATTAGTAGATTCTTTGATGTAGCCAATGAAATCAAATCCCAGCCAAAATAAGTCAGAGTATCACTAGCCTGATAGAAAGCTTTCACTGAAAATAGCTAATATTTTTTTCTAATAAATAGTTTTAAAAGACAAAATTACCTGCTTTTTTGCTAACTTAAAAAGGCTTTATATGTGTTTCTGGATATTAATTCATACTCTGCTAAATTTTATGAGCTTAATATGGACCTAACTGCAGACCAATGAATTAAATTCATAAAGGAAAATGAATTTTATTTAAAAACTGCTCAATATGTAGCTCGGTAGTAGACTACACACTTTGCATGCTTTGGGTTCTGGTTTAAATCTCTGTTCCAAAATAATATTAATAGTAAGAATCTTGGTTTTAACCTTTGGGGATAAGCACTCCGCTTTGGACGTATTACAGTAACTTTTAAGGAATATAATTCATATGTCTTTTGGACAGTTTTTTTTTCTTACATTTCCTTTTTTATAGGAAGAGACAAAAATATATGTTTTCTCAAACCAAGGACATTTATCAGAGTGTTAATTTATTTTCAGTAGCTCATTCAACATAATATTACTGTCTCTTCTTTGGAAGTTTTAAATTCATACAGAGAGTTGAAATATTCCTTTTTGTTAGTTAACCTATAGGACCATCACAGTAAAATTCTTTTTTGAAATTTTGTGGCACCTTAGCCTGGAAGAGAACAAGAACAGAAGCTCATGTCAAGACTACCCTAGGGGCTGGAGAGATGGCTCAGAGGTTAAGAGCACTGACTGCTCTTGCGGAGGAACCAGGTTCGATTCCCAGTACCCACATAGCAGCTAAGAACTGTCTTTAACTCCAGTTCCAGGGGAATCCGACACCCTCTTCTGACCCCCAAGGCATTGCATGACCTGGGTGCACCAATCTACATGCAGACAGTACACTCATACACATAAAAAATAATAAAAAATTTAAAAAAGACTACCCTAATTGTCCTCCACAGAACAGCAGCATCTGCTGGGAAAATTCTCTAACCAAGCAACTATAAGAGAGTGTGGGCTATGTGGGCTAGTGTGATATTGAGTGGGCCAGAGTGATATTGTGTGGGCTAGTGTAGACTAGTGTAGGCATGACCCAGGCTAGCTGAGACCCTCAGAGGCCAACTCATCACAGGCAAGCTCTAGAAAGCATGTGCATGCTCCAGAATTGACACCCACTCTTAATTCTCTTTTCTTCACATTCCCTGCCACTTCTATGACATTTGGGGAAATGGGAATAATCTTATTAGTCACTAACATCAGGAAATGTACTATTTCAAATAATCTCTGCTGCCTATAAAGTAACACTTACAAGTAGGTTTTCTACATTTTGTAAATACAAAATAGGGCACTCAATGTAATCAGTATTTCAGAAAAACTACTAGTGTTCTTTTTCTCCTAATGTGAGTATATTTCATATAATACTTGGGACATGCTTACACTAAAAATTTCCTCATATGTGAGTCTTGTATATGAACTGCCAACCACTTGATCAAATTAGGATGTAACTATAACTTCCTAATTTGATACTATTCAAAATTTTTAGTTTAGTTGACTGCATTTCCTTACAAGTTCCAATGTCTGGGTTTAGAATTCAAGAGTAAAATAATATTACCTTTGCCTTAGTAGTAATTCACACAGGGTTTTAAATTTTTCATTTCACTAATTTGACCATGTCTACTTCAGTGGAACAAGTGTATATTTTGTTACAAAACTGCACGTCTCCCTCACAAAAGCCAAGAGAAATACCTACCTATTTGTTATGTTGCATTACTCGCGTGAACACAACTGAGAGAGGTGATTTCGAATCCAGCAAATGATCTGCAGATCTGCCTTTCCCTTGCTTCTGGGAGGCCCCAGGGAATTGCCTGGTTCTAATATCAGGAACTATAGTGTGGAGTCATGGCAACAAGCCTCAAAAGCACAGATTGTAGAGTTCTGAGCAAAAGTTCATTTAATCTTCCTGATTTGATACTGAGTCAGGGTAGAACTTAGATTTCCGGGAATGAGCATGTGGTGAGAAGAGAAGGATCAGGCAGGAATAACACATCCTTCTAGTTGAACTGAACTAAATACAGTAGGAAGATGGAAGGAAGGTGAAGACAAACAATACCAGTGATCACTCTGAAAAGATTGAGCCTTAGGATTAACTTGACAATATCTGGAGTATGGGATCACCATGAAGAAGAAAAAATTCAGTATAGTTTAAAAGGGCATGGATATGCATTTCACTATTGCAAACCAAGGACTGTTAAACAGAAATAATCGCCCACATAGTTCTTTTCAGTCACTCCAAATGACATCTGATTCTCTGAAATCACAATATATTGCCTTTCATGATGTTTATTGTCAAGTAATAATACTTACATAGACGTAATATAGAAATTGAAATCATTTTCTTTTATGCTCAAATATTTTAAGAAGCATTTTTTAGGTGGGTGATAGTTGAGTTCAAAGCACAACTGAAATTTCAGTTAAAGTTACATTACAAAACTCAATATTTTTCCTAAGAATTCATAGGTTTTTTTCCAGTTCTTTTTGACACAAGGTCTCCCTGTAGCCCCAGTTGGCCTAGAAAGCACCATGTAGACCAGGCTGGCCTTGAACTCACAGAGAGAGATCTGTCTGCCTCTGCCTCCTGAGTGCTGAGACTAAAGACTTGAGCTATACTTTGGTTTTAAAAGTTAGTTACATTTGAAGGCATTTGACTTAATGTCTTCAATTTGCATATAAAAACAGGGAAGATGGTCATAACTACTCACATTTTTCAATGGTCAAGCTTTTAATATGCAAAAAAAATATTTTCTGGGAAGTTATGTCAAGCTGCAAAAGTGATATGTATGTGAATGAATTCTCAGGCTCATTAATCATTTTGTACTTGAAGTGCTAAACTGCTAATGTTCTACTGAAAGTGAAAATGAAGTAATTAAGGAGTAAAATAGCTACAGTCTTTTGAAGAGAAAACAAGTTGATAATGCTTCTTTTAATATGCTATGTAAATTGGATTTTTTGTTAAATTATAAAAACCAGGTTCATCTATTGTGAAACTTTGAGTGACATAAATCATTTTATTATATTTGTATATGGGGTCAATAGATGAGTGTATGAAGAAAGCGCCCTAAATCTTCACATTTATAAAAGAAAGTCTCTGTTACCCAGAGTACAAAACCACCTACGAACTTTTATTTTTTTTTCCTTTTGATGCTCTACAGCATTACTTCTCAAATGATCTGTTTTGAAGCGCCAGTTTTTGTGCCTTTGTTCCCAATTCAGCACAGATAGATTCTTTGTAAAATGTATATCAGTTACTTGAAAAAATGAAACAGAAAGACATGCAAAATACAAGCCCATTTTTAAATTACTGGATTCAGCAGTTATAGCATTACACTGGGGTCCTTCTATAAAATTTCTAGCAGCCTACTCTCTCTGTCACTCACCCCATGTTGAAAATCATGTGAGGGTCTGCAGCAGCCCACCTTAAAAATCACTAATTTAAAAGCACACTTTTGTTTTAAACTGAAGGTCACCTTCAAGCTAGTGACTTTGGTCAGGAGCTCATATTCCGTGTAAACCTGTTCACTTCTGGGAGCGTTATGAATTTGCCTAGCCAAGGGTAGGAGAAATATTTTCCCTCAGTCCCTTTCACAGGAATTTTTCTTCTTTGCTAATGCTAAGCTTACATTTTAATTTTCATTCTTTCCTTATTCTTTACATCCTTCTTTTTTTCTTTTATTCATTTCCATTTGAATGTAGTTAAAGGATCTTGGGGAGAGAACTGAGTTTGAATTGTGATGCTGCCACCTTCTGACTGAGAAAATGGGCCAGTTATTCAGTCCTGCTAAGACAGGAGGTTTCTGTAAGTTAGAAATTTTCTGTTGTAAAGCAGCAGAAGTGGTAGTCTCTGCACAGTATGAGTGTGACTCAAACATAAGGATATGGGGTTTATGAAATGCTATTCACTCCCTCCATCCTCCTTTCCCAGGTTTGCATGTACATGCCTGTCTAAAAGATAAAGGTGATATCTATGCTGTTTATGTTATTGCATTAGCAATTTTGCTTGCCGTCTATGAATATAACTCTCCTCAGAAAATAAATTAAGACAATCAGTCAAGTAACAAAACGTGTAAACAACAGACACCACTACATCTTGTCTCCTCTCTTAGGTAGCGGTACTCTGCCACAGCAGCTCAAGCCAGATTTCTGAGAGTCAAAATCACTCTTTGATTCCAGGTGCCACCACATCCTCAGTCCAGCTGTCAACAACTGTCTAAAATCAGTTCTTCAAAGTAGCTCTCACATTCACTCATTCAGTTTTGCACCTCAGCCAGTATCTCAATTCTTTTCTGATGTTTTGAAACTGATTTCCATGGTCTCATTCCTCAAATTCACCCAACTTATCATCCTCATCTACAAACCTCAAATACAAACCTCAAGTCAGTCTCTGGCTTGGAGCTTTCCCCAAAGGTTCACTCACTGTGACCTATGGGCAAGTTTAGAAGACAAACATTTAAAAGGGTAAAGCTGTCACAGGTCTCAATTGATGAATTTTTTCCAAATTGGTTGGCAAATAGCAGTTTTATCACACCCAGCTCATACAGGATATATACAGAATCCTCTTCTGACTCTGCCATCAACCAGCATTTAAATGGTTAACATTTGACAAATAAGAGAACAGAGAACATATTTCAAAATATATAATAATCTTTGTTCATCAGAATGTTTTATTGTACTATATCCACTGGCTATTGCATAGGAATTGGTTTTCCTTTATTTACATCACCAACTGAATCTATGTATTACATTTTTCCTCTTTTTTTTTTTTTTTTTTTTTTTTTGTCTTTTTCAAGACAGGGTCTCCCTGTGGCCCCAGCTGTCCTGGAACTCACTCTGTAGACCAGGTTGGGCTTGAACTCACAAAGATCCGCCTCCCTCTGCTTCCAGAGTGCTAGGATTAAAGGAGTGTACCACCACACCCAGCAACATTTTTCCTCTTATTAATTGCCATAGTTTCAAGAAAGAAAATGGACCATGATATAATCTGTATTCTGGTTACTAGAAACTTAAAAAAAAAAACCCTGATGATTGCAAGCTTAAATATTGAACATTAGAATTATAAAGCAAGTACATATCAGAGAATATTTTCACTGATATTAATTTTTTTACATTTTATTTATTTTGTATGTGTATCAATGTACTGTCTGCATGTAGGTTTCTGCACCCAGGTCGTGCAATGCCGCGGAGGTCAGAAGAGGGTCTCGGATTCCCCTGGAACTGAAGTTCTCCTGGAATTGGAGTTACAGGTGGTTCTTAGCAGCCATGTGGGTGCTGGGGATAGAACCCAGGTCCTCTGTAAGAGCAGTCAGTGCTCTTAACCTCTAGGCTATCTCTCCAGCCCCTTCACTGATATTAATTTAGTATACATTATTAAACCTTTCCAGCATTACAGTTAAAATTACTTATTATAACACACTCTCACTGGGAAAAATATTTAGATTCATATTTGACCACAATCAACTAAATCCATCAGTATGAAATTGCTAATTCACATATGAACTGGCCTTCATATCAGTAGTTAGAACGTCACACAAATGATCTCTTCCTATTTTCTAATGATATAGTACTGACCTTTGACTGACTTTTATTTTCCTGCATCAACTGCATATTTATTTTGAATAAATGTGTGAGATTACACATAATTAAGTAGACTTTTGTCAGAATGCTAGCATTTTAAATTACATTTTAATGACAAACTGACCTTTTCTATTTTATTTTGTTTTTAATGCAACAATTACATATTTCACTTAAGATTTAGATGACTAGTTTTTCTTTCTTTTTTTTTTTTTTTTAGAGTACTTACTGTTCTTGAAGAGGACCTGATTTTGGTTCTCGGCACCCACATTTGGTGGCTCACAACAACCTATAAACTCTAGATCTAGGAGATCTGATGACTTCTTTTGGCTTGTGTGGGCACCCATACAAACACACTCCCTTATGCAGACTTACACATACACATACATAATTTAAAATGATAAAAAATCTTAAAAAAAAAGGTGTCCTAAATCAGTCTAGACCAGGAAATGAGTAGAAACCATAACAAATATTTATATTATAGAAAATATTGTGATGGAAAGATGCCAACGTATACATTTAGTTCTGGCCCATCATTAAGCTATAAATATTATTATAGCTTACTCTGCTTTCTCCTCAACCTTTACTTGCCAAAACTTCTTTAAAATTATACTTGTAATACTTCCATCTTTTCCTGGCCTTGCTGACATTTTCTATGTTATCCATTTTCCGGGTGATGAATCTTTTTATATTACTTTGTGACTTTTCTTTAAAATAAGCTGGTAGTATCTACTGGCAGTTGACATTTGCTCAAATCATTAGGATCACCTTTCATATCTTTTCCCTAAGAACTGTGCAGATGGGAAATAATCCCTTCTTAAACTCTTCATTCTCAAAGTACATAGTTATAAATTTTCCATTTTTTTTTAATTCCTGCATTGTGGGATGTGCATATTTTCATTACTCGATGTCTTGGTTTTTGGTTTCAAAAAATAAAATCTCTATAATAAACCAATTTGCATTCGAGTATTTCATATATATTTCATTTCTAACTTTTACAAATCTTGACTGTTTCTATCTTTCAAAAATAAATGTATATATCCATATTTTCTATCTCAATATTTATTATTAAATACTAATTTTCAAAGAGCAAGGAGATAAATAATAGAGGAAAAGTTAGCAACTAGGCCTTACTTGCATTATAAAGCCAAAATACTAATATCTTTAGTTTTATTTCAGAAATCTAAGGTATTTCAATGCATTTGTGATTCATTTTGATGAGCATGACATGAGAAAATTGAAACTAGACTTAATTAAGCATACCACCAGCTCCATAACTGTGTACACAGGGATGAACACAAGCACTCAGGAGGTACAAAAAGGATGATCAGAAGTCCAAGATCATGCATGGTTACATAGCAAAGTCAGAGGTCAACAAGAAACCCTGTAGAGAGGTCAACATGAAACCCTGTAGAGAGGTCAACATGAAACCTTGTAGAGGTAGGGAGATTAACCTCACATAGAGCAAACTGGGGAGGATTTATGTCAAGTAAGTTGATGAGTCTGGAATTCAGAAAAGGTAAAGGTGGGTAAGAGTTCCTTGACTGGGGTTAGGCATGAAGATTTAGGGGTGTATATGTGTGAATCACTTCTGGTTCTAATTCTCCAGAACCTATAAAGAGATACCAACCTCTACTTGAATTGTAAATTCAGTGGGTGCTACAGGAGCCCTATAAATAACAAAAAGGGACAGTAGTCAGAAGTACAGGACAGGAGAAAACCTGGCCTAGGTCGGGAAAGTATTAGTTGGTTGCCGCAGAATGAGAATAACAGTGTGGGAAAGGAATGAGAATAACAGTGTGGGAAAGGAAACTACAGCGACGACTTTAATTTGAAATCAGAAGTACTTGCCATTTCAAAACAGGCTAACTACAACTTCTATCTTACAGTTGCTTTGCTAAGTGTCTATGCTCTTTCTCACGGATTTTTAACATTTTATTGAATTTTTATGTATTTCATACATATCTTCTCAGTCTTAATTACCTTTACACCCACTTCTCCACTGGCACACTCTCACAGCCCACTACCCCTGGAGTTTATATATTCTGTCATTTGTATTAGGATCTATTGTGCCAAATTAGTCTCCCTGGCCATTTCTTACCAGTTCATCCTCTGAGCTCTAGTCAGTCAATCCAGAGTCCCTCTCTTAAAGAAGACCAGGTCTTCTTAATTTCCATCATAGATGTGTCTACTTACAAATGAATAAGAAACTTTATTTTTTGGTCTTTTCGAGACAGGTGTCCTAGAACTTTCTTTGCAGAGCAGGCTGGCCTTGAACTCACAAAGATCCAACTACCTCTGCCTCCTGAGTGCTAGGATTAAAGGCGTGTGCCATCACGCCTGGCATTTATTTATTTATTTATAGGAACTTTTTAAAATGATTTAATTTTCACCTGTTTTCACTTTTTTTCTGACTTTAGTCAGTCTTCTGATGTTCTTTTCCACTTTAGCTTTGGTTATCTGTCTTTCTTTTCTTTTCTTTCTTTTTTTTTGGTCTTTTCTAGACAGGGTCTCCCTGTAGCCCCAGCTGGCCTGGAACTCACTTTGTAGAGCAGGCTGACCTTGAACTCACAAAGTTCTGCCTGCCTCTGCCTCCCAAGTACTAGGATTAAAGGTGTGTGCCACCACGCCCGGCGATCTGTCTTTATTTTTCTACCCTTAGATACATTCGGCCATCTGTGTCTCCAGAAGCATTCACCCAAAGGATATGCACTGAGTTGAAAAATTCTGCCATTCACTACATCTCAAATAAATAAAAAAATGCATGTGACTCTGCAACTGAAGGCGAATGCTTAACAACTTTTTAGGTAGATCTTTTAGAACTTACTGAGTAGTCACACCTGTATCAACAATTGTTTAAAATAGAGTATATGAAGTATAAGTACACTTGCTTAGGCCTATCAGAAATTTTATTTTCAAACAAATTCTACTTACAATGTATATTTCAATTAACTTAGATGTATTTTCTAATGAGCTACATATAATGAATATGAAGTATTTGGTAGTATTTTTATTGCTGATGGGATCACCAAAATGCAGTTTCATGCTTTGTAAATGACATTGTTCTAAGATCAATTTTCAACACTTTCTCATTTCTCGTATGATACTGATAGCAATGTGATATGGTGCACCATAGATTCCTCTCTTTTATGTGTTATAACCACTTGAATTTTTTATAGTGACTATGGTTCTCTGGTTCTGTCAGCTCCTCTCTTTCAAGGATTTCTTATATAAGAGTGTATGTCAGCTTAATTTGTCTAGTTTTATTTCATGTAGACCAAGGTCATGAGCTTAATTTCTTCAAAGGAAGTTCAGTATTTTAAACAGAACTAAATTTGGTCCCAACGAGACCTGATTTTTCCATCTCAACTCCTTTCACTTCTTTCCCAGGTCACACAAAAAAAGATCTCCCTATTTTGTCTGGACTCAAGACCCATTTAAGCAGTTTTATTTTAAAACTCTTCTCAACTAGCTCTCATGATATTACAGGATACTATACAAGCTACAGTGGGGGGGGGGGTGGCAATCAATGGTCCTAACCAGCTGTAAAGCCTAATAAATAACCATGCTCTCTTTACTGGTGTAGTAGTTACACAATTTTCTGGGGAATAATCAACAGCTGCCTAATCGGAATTAAGGCCCACACAATGGGATGTACTGTAAACATAGTTAAGTACACATGGCTGCAGAGGTCATAGATCCTAGAGAAAAAACAACTTTTGCCACATCCCTAGAAGAACATTATTTCTTACATTATTCTAAATATACAACCTCACATTTACAGACAAGTGTACCTCTCACCACTCATTGAACAAGCTTTTTTTTTTTTCAAGAGATAGAGACTACTACAGCGTCCAGAACAGGTGAAATGCAGAGAATAAGTGTCAGTGAGAGACTTTCTAGACTTAACCCTAAATAACACATCTTCAGTGCAACCTCTATACAGAGGATGAACAATTCTCTCAATTCTCACCAGAGTAGTTTCCTTATGCATAAGATGGTGATTAACACAGAAACCCACAAGCGGCCAAGGCAAAGAGAACAAGAGGCTGAAGAGTGCTTAATTCTGAATATGACACCTATTTCAACCTTCTGCCTCCCAGGGCCCTGGGGTGATTGCAGAAGAGGAGGTGCAAAGATTGTAAGAGGCAGAGGGTTTGGATGACCATAAGAAAACAGAGTCTTCCAGACAGCTGGTCAGTAATTTATATTCACTCACGGCAATGGTGGAAGCATGTGCAAGTCCTATGCAAGCTCAAACCCAAGTCAGGCTGAGACTTTTGGCAACTGATAGCTCCTGGGAGGGGGAGAAACAGCGTCTTACAGGGATGGGACTCGGGTAGTCAGTAGATGGACCGACAATGAAGGACATCGGTTGTGGGGAAGATGCAGTTAAGGGATGGGATCTAAATACCATTATACTATATTATTTGAAAAATCACAAAAATTCAAAAAAATAAATAAACAAACACATAGTTTTGCTCATCCATCCTTAATATATGGGATTCAGCCAGTGTTAGGGCTTTATTTGTATGTTCTTCAGTGACATATTAAAGTATTTGTACAAAACTTAGTTGCCTTATCTTTAATTAAAGAATGTTTAAAAGATTCCTCAAGGATTATTCTGATATCTCAATATGTCAAGCACCAAGTTCTTTGCCTAATGTGTAACATTCACTGAATAAATATTAACACATTCCTTCCCCGTGTGTATTCAGGTATGGAACACATAGTTTTTTGGAATCATAATGACCGGCATGTTCTAATAAAAACCAATCAAGTTCCAAGCATAATTTTTTCCTCCCCCAAACACATTTATATCTAAAGTATATTTTCATGCATTAACCAAAGCTTTAAATATATATTTGAAGTTATTTATATATTCTTATGAGTAGACACTCAATCTATCTCATAATAAGCTTTATATGACCATAATAAAAGCGATGAGCTAGGCCATTTTTACATAATCTATTGTATAAATGAGCATAAATAACAAATAAGTTAATAAATATAAAGGACTTAGTATACTGTCATGTGCAAAACTAAATCCTCCATAATGTGTAACTATTAGTGCCTTTGAAAGTGCTTTGAGTTTATTTTACTGAAGAAGTACACCAAATTATAGACTACTGAAAGAGTTTTTTAAAGAGAGATCACACTATGAGAGGGGAGAGGAAGGAGTGGGAGAGCAAAGAGATGGGTAGAGTGAGAAAGTTTCCATTTTTAACTTCTTGAAGCAGGAGCTATTAATACTGCCATAACCTGTACCAGTTTAATGATCATGGAAAAGTCTGTAAATCCCAGTTGTTCTCCCTAACCAGTAAGATGATTCATTTCAGCAGATAACAAATACTAATTGACTACAAATCATGCATAAATGTGGTATAAATCTTTAATATGATGGTCAATACAAAAGTAATTTATACATTGTGTCACAAAGTGCAAATGTAGGTACCTGAGGCTTTGATTAAAATTTTTGGTTATAAAATGACTTTATATACCTAATAAAAAAAGCTTGAACTTAATTGTATGATAATCAAGATGCTGTTCCTAAGAAGCCTCATGATAATAGAGTTGTGCTCTGTTTGATTTGAAAAGTATATCATCAGAGATCAAGATGGCAGCTCCCGGGGTGGCAGGTGTGGCAAAAGGTGGAAGCTGGGGCAAAGTCGAGGGAGGGGGACCTAGGGGTGCCAGTGATTATTGGAGGGCACTGGAGGTGGTCTGACCCCATTTGGACCTTTGGGGCCTGCAGCTCAGAGATGCAGATGTGGCCCTAGGACATCAGCAGATAGCAGAGACATCCCTGGCAGAGGATGAGCCACCATCCCACTGGACTCAGGTACAGACCTTGGCAGGTGGCCCTGGAGGGCTGGTGGGTGTACCACTGGTGGTGCTCAGTGGTTCTGTGAGTTCGTCTCTCTGGAAGGGTGACTGGGACTACCCCACTTTGGCAAGGGGAACTTCAGCTGCACAATAGCACAGGTGTTGTAATCTTTCTGCCCACAGGCTGGGAGCACCTGGAGCCTTCTTGGCGCAGGTTCCACAGACCTGAGGGGTTCAGGCCAACCTAAGTATTGCATAGCTCTGGCCACTGGGGGAGCTATTTTCTGGCTGGGTGAAGGGTGCTGGTCTGTCCAATACAAGGCTGGGGTAGGAGATTGAAACCTAAACTAACCACACCTGTATGCCAAATAAGAAGACAATGAAAACACCTGAAGAATATAAGCAAAGTCAGTCTTCAACTTAATAAAGAAACAAAGAAACATCTGAGCTTCACACTAGAATCACAACCAACAAATGAAATCCAAATGCCAAAAGCACAAAGAAAAATTTAAAAATCCAAGTGATGAACCTCTGATGAATATTCCTGTAGAAGAATCCTATAGTGAGGACTCCCTAGATGTAACTCAGGATATAGATCTGAAAAATAACTATTATAAACATAATCAAAGAAATTGAAGAACAGAAACAATTTAACAAACACACATACAAAGAAATGAAAGAACTAAAAGAAGATAGGGATAAATTCAAAGAAGATAATGAAAAACTGCAGAATGTAATCACAAAAGATATAGAAACATTGAAGATTATGCAAGCTGAAATGAAAAAGGAAGTGTAATTCTCCAAAAAACATTTGAACAGGATGGGAGAAAGCCTCAATAACAGAATGGGTAAGTAAAAAATAGAATATCAAGACTAGAAGACAACACTGAAGAACTGGATCAATCAAGCAAAGTTTATGAAAAAAAATTAAAAAGCACAACAATGGAATAAAGAGGAACTATGGGACACCATGAAAAGACCAAGCCTATGCACCACAGGTATAGAAGAATAAGAATCACAGGTTAATGGTATTGATCAGATCTTCAACAGAATTGTAGAAGAAAATTTTCCCAAATTAAAGAAAGATTAAACAATACGATACACCAAATGGACCTAACAGACATCTACCAAGTATTTCACTTGAACACCAAAGAATATACTTTCCATTCAGCACCCCATGTAACCTTCTCTAAAACTGACCACATACTGGGACATAGAACAAATCTCCACAAATATAAAAACAAATTGAAATAATTCCATGTATTCGATCAGACCATAATGCAAATACAAGAAGTATATAGAATACCAAGTAGACAGAACCAGAAAAGAAATTTCCCATGCCATATCATAGTAAAAACACTAGATGTTCAAAACAAAGAGAGAATAGTGAGGGTGGCAAAAGAAAAACAGTCACTTAGAAGGGAAAACGTACCAGAATTACAGCTGATTTTTCATTGCAAATGATAAAAGCCAGAAGAGTTTGTTCTAAAGTATTCCCAGTTCTAAATGAATATAGATGTGTACCCAAAATACTTTATCCAGCAAAAAAAAATGTCTATTATAATTGAAGGAAAGGGGAAAAGTTTGATGACATAAATAGGGTGAAAGAATTATTGGCCAGAAAGCCATCCCTTCAGAGAATATTCGAAGCAATACAAAGAGCGGAGAGTAGGAAAGACTATAACCAACCAGCAAAAGAAAAAAACTTAATGAAAGTACTATTACGGAGATAAATACCTAGGGCACCAGAAAACAAAATGATCAGAAGCAATATAAATCTCTCAATAATAACTTTAAATATCAATGGACTAGATTCTCTAATGAAGAGACATAGACTACTAAGATAGAGTAAGAAACAAAACCCATCTTTTTGTTGTCTGTAAGAAACTCATCACACACTTATAGTCAGGCATTATCTCAACTTGAAAGGATGGAAAAATATTATAAGAAAATGGCACTAAGAAAGAAGCAGGAGTTGCAATTCGAGTATCAGATAAAATAGACCAAACAAAAACTAATCAGAAGAGATGAAGAGGGTCATTTCATTCTTATCAAAGTACAATTAGCCAAGAAGACATCATAATCATTAATTTACGTGCACCAAACTCAGGTGCACCAAACTCAGGCGCACCAAACTTCATAAACAGAATTTTAAAGGACTTTAAGGCAAAGAATGACTCTAGTACACTATTAGTATGGAACATCAATACCTCACTGTGTTCATTAGACAGATCAACTGGGCAAAGAATAAACAAAGAGACATCTGAACTGAACAATACAGTAGCCCAAATGGACCTAACAGACATCTACCAAATGTTTCACCCAAACACCAAGGAATATACTTTCTCTTTAGCAACCCATGGAACCTTCTCCAAAATTGACCACATAATGGGACATAGAACAAATCTCAACAAATACCAAAAAAAAAAAAAGAAATATTTCCATGTACAAGTCAGGAGCAGATTAAAAATTAAGAACAATTCTGTATCCCTAATTAGCTCAAGCATGTTACTATTTTCTATTCTGGAGATAGCCATCCATTTTAATCTTATACAAGAGGCATTTAGTTAATGCAGTGAGACTTAATAACTTGTACTAAGAGCTTTGCCCTAGTTATTAAAGTCATTGAAATATTAAATATGTATACACATACATATAGATAGAACAGTCATTTTAAATATACCACTCTAAAGTATTTAGCTACGTTTTATATGTAAGACATTTGATTACTAGGTTAAACATCTTTGTAGTGAACAGACAGGCTAAAAAAGCAAACCCATGTAAAACATCTCTGAACATCTGGAGAAAATTGGTCATCTAGAAACTACCCCAAGACTTGCAAGGACATCTCAAAGTTTATACTCCTGACTTGTACTGGAGTCCCAGTTACAGCTATTAGATTAAATTCACACAAATGTCCTCCATGTTTCCCTGTATTATACAAGTGATAATTCTGGCATTTCTTTTCCTCATAACAAATAATTTGGCTTGGGGAAATCTGGCTTCTTCCTCCTTGAACTAGCAGTATGCAGTCCTGAAAGAGACAGTCTGAATGGGCGTGGTAATCACTTTCAACTTGGTTTCTGTCTATAGGTATGTGATACAACTCCCACCTTCTGGAAAACTATAAATAAGGATACAAAGGTCTGGAAAACAAGAGTGGTTGCTCTGATTGTAGTGACAATTACAAAAACAGAGGGCAAAAGAATATGCCTCTTCCCTCCAGGATGCAATTTTGCCCTACAATTAAATAAAAAAGCATTGGTAGATAAAGGCTTTGGTGCCAGCTGTGGTCTGCCCTACCAGGAGATGTTGGCCAAGGAATCCTGGGTTGTACAAAAACTGGATTCAGATGTTACCTAATTGGGTTTATATGGACATTCCTCATGTTTATTGCCATGCGTATGTACTGTTTAAATAAAAATTTTAGAAAGCAAAAAATAATGTTTATCATGTTTCTGTAGTCACCCTCCTTGGATTTCACAGTTTTACTAAATTTTACATCATACAGAATTCCATGTTCTAGCAACGCCTGCAAAATCAGCACTATATATCACAGTCACATATACATACATTAAAATTTGGTATATAAGCTGAAATGACTTTGATGGACAAAATGGAGCTGGCAAAAGTCAGCCTAAACACATAGAAGATGTTTTTCATTTTAAAAGAAAAGGAAGAGGAAGAGGAGAAGGAGGAAGAGGAGAAGGAGGAAACAGAGGAGAAAAAGGAGGAGATAAAGGAGGAGAAATGAGATTTTAAAGTATTTTCTAATCTTTTATTCTATGTTGAAAACTTATATTATCTTATATTGAAAACATGTGGATCAAGCTTTCATAAAATGAGATAAAATACAAGTGCAGGGCTGGAGAGATAGCCTAGTGGTTAAGAGCACTGACTGCTCTTGCAGAGGACACGGATTCAATCCCCAGTACCCACATGGCGGCTAAGAACCGTCTGCAACTCCAACTCCAGGAGAACTCCAGTTCCAGGGGAATCCAAGACCCTCTTCTGACCTCAGCAGCATTGCACGACACGGATGCACAGACTTGCATGCAGACAGTAGATTCATACACATACAAAAATAAATAAAATTAATAAAAAAACAATACAAGTGCAAAATTTTATGTTACAAGTTTAAGTTGCTACAAGTAAAAAGAACAGCTTTACTTGCACTTAATGTCCTCCTTTGCTGAATGTGACACACTGCTTAGAACTAATTTATTAAGTTGCTTATTCGAGCTAGATTTACTTTAAAATATAGTCATCCTATGAAGCAGTAAACTGCAAATTCAGCCAGCATTGTGAATTAATACAGATTTTGTTCTGTGTTACTTTTCCCCCTTTACTGAAAAAAAATGTGTCCTGGCTATACAACTGTTTTACAAAAGACAAACCATATCAATGTTATGCAAATGTATCATTTCTTTGGTCAAAAATGTACCTTCACCTTTCTTTGCCCTGCATAATATAGGGCTATCTTCAGAGATTCATCAACTGGCTATTCTTTCTGCAGCAAGGTGATTGCAGTCTCCCTTCAACAATGCTCTTGAGGTAGAACATAATTAGCACTTCATCAAAAATCACTTTGGAAAACACAACACTAGTTGCCTTTCCAATCAGATTTCTGAAAAGAACTGCATTATACAGTGTGCTGGATAGCTTTAATGTCAACTTGACGCACCTGGGTCTAGGGAGCCTCAATTGGGGAATTGGCTCCATTGGATTTGCCTGTGGCCACATCTGTGGAGTACTGTCTTGATGGTCGAGCAGTGTGGGAGGGCCCAGCCCACAATGAGTAGTGCCACCCTGGGCAGGTTGTTGTGTACCGTATAAGAAGGCAGGCTGGGCATGAACCAGGAGAGCAAGCCAGTGAACAGCATTCCTCCATGGCCTGTGCTTCAGCTCCTGCCTCCAGGTTCCCACCCTGAGTTCCTACCTTGGGCTCCCTAACTGATGAACTGTGACCCAGGAGATGTAAGCTGAATAAACCCTTTCCTCCCCAAGTTGGTGTTGGTCGGAGTGTTTTATCACAGCAATGGAAGACAAACTAGGACATACAGTATAAATAAAATAATAATTTATTTTCGATCGTAAGGGACATGCATGCACAGAGAAGTTTGGTTGCTTTACATTATAAAGTACTCAATTAGATCTATGTTCTTTCCTTTGCTTTGTGGGGGGATGCTCACAAAGCAGTTGAGCAGAAAAATTTTCAACACCATCTATGTGTGCTACTGGAATTCAGAAGAAAATAACCCTGTTCTTATCCACAAGATTTTCACAGTATGGAAAGCAAGATAGAGAATCTAGGTTCTGCCCCTTAATCATGGCTCCATCTTAGATGTTTTGGCTCCCAGGATTTAACACTCACAACCAGATTTAAAATCAAGGCTTCAGTAACTTGGATCCTTGCCCAGTTAATAAACTAGATAAAACTTTAAAACAGAATAACACCAAATATACTGTTAGTCACACAGAGGTATTCAAGTTACAAATCATTCTACTGTGGATGCACTATGAAGTATATGCTCACATGTTCATCTTTGGGAATTTTAAAGGCTATAGTAAGCGAAAATCTTTCTAGGGTAGAATTAATGTGCAATTCTGTCCAGAAGTAGGAGCGATTAGCTGGCATCTAAAGTTTCTTTATAATCTTAGTAGTCTATCATTTTAAAATGCTTACATTATAGGGGAGACATGTCACATGTTGTTCCATTAAAATATAATAAAGAGAAAATGTTCAACATAACAAAATAGAAAATAACAAATAGTACTCGGAATGAAGAAAGAAGACAGGTGAAAGTCATAGACTATTGAGAAGGCATATTTCTCAAATATGAAGTGTCTTTGTAACCAAGTTACGTGGATCTTATAGTAGAAAAGAGTCCTGGATTGGTTTAATTTGCTTTCAATAGAATACTATGAAGCTATAAATTATAAAGATTTTACTGAGATCAGGATGGTGCCTCCCAGGGTGGCACGTGTATTCTGAGAAGCTTGGAAAAGTTGGGGAGGGGGACTTAGTAGCCGCCAGGAGCATTGGGAAACACCAGAGGAGGTCCAAGAGCATTTGGACCCTTGGTGACTGGAGTTCAGCACTACAGACCTGGCACAAGAGCGTCAGGAGACAGCAGAGACAACCTCCTGCATGGGATGGGTCTCCTTCCCACTGGACCCAGGAACAAACACTGCCAGCTGGCCCTGGAGGTCCAGTGGGCAGACCATGGGTGGCATTCAGTGGTTCTGTGAGTACATCTCTCGGGGTGAGTGACTGGGGTTCACCTAAATTTGGTGATTGGGACTTCAGCCACACAGTAGCAGAGGTGCTGTAATCTTTCTGCCCATAAGGCCAGGAGTGGCTGTGACCCTCATGGTGCAGGTTCCACAGGCCTGAGGCATTTGGGCTTGGGTATTGCATAGTTCCAGCCATTGCAGGAGCTATTTACTTGCTGGGTGAGGAGTGCTGGTCTATTCAGTGCTAGGATAGAATTGATATTTGGGGGCCTAAACTATCCACAATTGTATGCAAAATAAGAATTCAACCAAACACCTGAACAATATAAACAAAATCAGTCTTCAGCTCAACAAAGGAACAAGTAAACTTTACACTAGAACCACAACCAACAAAAGAATTCCTAATGCCAAAAGCACAAGGAAGAAACAATAACATGAAAAACCCAAATGATAAACCTCTGCAAAACTATGGGTCCTATTGAAGAACCCTATAGTGAAGACTCCTTAGATGCGACTCAGGATATAGTTCTTAAAAGAACTATTATAAACATGATCATTTTCTTCTGTTAAGTATGACAGGGTCTTCCTGTGGTTTATAACATCTCCTAACCATTAGAGGATATAAGCTTGTGGCATCAGCCGTGGGTTATTCCTCCAAGGAGAGAGCTAATATCCAATTAGATTTGGGATATACAAACATATGGCTGCCACTGCTGCACCATCCAAACATCTGTTTCTATACCAAAGTAACCTACCATAACAATTAGTACTGTTTAAATACCTATATATCTAATTGCATGTGCATCATTAGTAGGATCAAAAGGCTATATATTATACTGTTTAAATACCTATATACTTAATTGCATGTGCTTCATTAGTAGGATCGAAAGGTTATGCCTGGACAAACTGTCAGCCCATGAAAGAAAACAGCCAGAATTGACTAGAGACCAAGACAACAGCTCCAGAGAAAGTAGACTGTTTTGCTTCTCATCCACCTGTGCCCCTTTTCTAATCCTAGGGAACAATTTGTGGAAAAGGGGGCACGGTAGAATGTAAGGGCTGTGATTGGGGTGAATGGTGAAACTACAACAATATAGACTGGACACTCATTTGATCAACTTGATTGAACATACAAGCTCCCCCCCCGCTGGATGGTGGGACCCATGAGCTGTGTGGGTTTGGGTATAACTGCTTGCAAATTGGTCTTATATGAAGGATGCTTGTACTCACAAATTATCACCTATTGTTAAAAAAATAAAAACAAAACAAAACAACAAAAAAACAGAGAAAGATGCAGAAAAGTTATGGCAGAATGCATGATCTGGGATGGGTAGGGGTAGGGTGGGGGGAAGGGAAAGGGATATATGCCTGAACTGAATTGGAAAATGATGTATGAAATACACAAAGCATCAATAAAAAAACAAAACAAAAACAAAAAAAATGATCAAAGAAATCAAAGAACTGAAAGAATTTAAAGAAAACACATACAAAGAAATAAAAGACCTAAATGAAAATAGAGATAAATTAAAGGAAAACAATGAACTATAGAACTGTAGAACTATAGAATGAAATTACAAAAGATATAGAATCATTGAAGAAAATTCTAGCTGAAATGCAGAAAGAAGTGCAACACTCCACAAGCCACTTGAAAAGAAAAGATGGGAGAAAGTCTCAATAACAGAATGGATGAAGTAGAAAATAGAATATCAAGACTAGAAGACAATATGGGAGAACTGGATTGATCAAGTAATGATTATGAAAAATTTATAAAGAATGGAATAATTGGGAACTGTGGGATACTATGAAAAGACCAAACTTACAAATCATAGAAATAGAAGAGGGAGAAGATTCACAGGATAATAATATTGCTCATATTTTCAACAGAATTGTAGAGGAAAATTTTTCAAAATTAAAGAAAAAGATACCTATACAAATACAAGAAGCATATAAACCACCAAGTAGACAGAACCAGAAATTTTCTATGTCATTATCATAGTAAAAGTAAAAACACTAGATGTTCAAAGTGAAGAGAGGATATTGAGGGTGACAGAAGAAAAACAAGTCACTTAGAAGGGAAATCCTATCATAATTACAGCTGATATTTCATTGCAAATAATGAAAGCAAGAAAAGCTTGGTCCAAAATATTCCCAGTTCTAAATTACTATAGATGTCAACCTAGAATATATTATCCAGAAAAAAAATGTCTATTATAATTGAAGGAGAAAAAAATGTTCTAGGACATAAATAAGCTGAAAGACTTCTTATCCAGAAGGCCATCCCTTCAGAGAATATTTGAAGCACTACAAAGAGTGGAAGGGAGGAATGACTATAAACAACCAGCAACAGAAAATGCTTGATGAAGGTACTAATGCGGAAATACAAACTGTGCTGGATAGCTTTAGTGTCAACTTGACACAACCTGGGTTGAGGGAGCCTCAATTGGGGAATTGGCTCCATTGGATTGGCCTGTGACCACATCTGTGGATTATTGTCTTGATGGTTGAGCAGTGTGGAAGGGCCTAGCCCACAATGAGCGGTGCCACCCTTGGCAGGTGGCTGTGTATGGTATAAGAAGGCAGGCTGGGCATGAGCCAGGAGAGCAAGCCAGTGAACACTATTCCTCCATGGCTTGTGCTTCAGCTCCTGCCTCCAGGTTCCTGCCCTGAGTTCCTGCCTTGGGCTTCCTAAGTGATGAACTGTGACCTGGGAGATGTAAGCTGAATAAACCCTTTCCTCCCCAAGTTGGTGTTGGTCAGAGTGTTTTGTCACAGCAATGAAAGACAAACTAGAACAGAAATTGGTACCAGAAGAGTGGGGTATTGCTGTGACAGACCTGACCTTGGTGTTCTGGAGAAGGATTGTGGAGGTGTTTGGAACTTTGGGCTGGGAAGATCATTGAATGCCTAAAGATCATTGCTGTGGAGCTTGGAGCAGTTTTGTTGAAGGAGTTGTAGAAGATGGAGGCCTGGCTTGTGATGTTTCTAGTTTCAAAGGGGAGCAGAGACCATCGGGACTGTGTAATCTGTCGGTTCTGGTCAGCTGGGGCTGAAGAATTAGCTGTAAGTAACAAGAGACCAGAACCTGAAGGGAAATCTTTGTTGTACTGGGACAATTGATGCTAGTTAGCTGGGGCTGAAAAATCAGCTGTAAGTAACAAGAGACAAGCATCACTGTGGTGAAATCTGGGAAGAATTTCTTCAGGGTCAGCACACAGAAGCTGTGATCCAGAAGGGGCTGAGCCTCCATCTCGAGCCAGAAGCAGGACTTGGTAACATGTAAGAGTCTCCTATATGGTTCTGGTGTTGAAATCTGAGGGGGTCTCAGAGAGCAGCCGAGGCTTGGCACTGTGAGAGGTCAGGAAAGACCATTGGTGGAAGTGCACCTCGGTTGCAGTGAAGACCCCAGGATTGCAAGTGTCATGGAGAGAACCTGAGGCTTTGCACCAGGAGAGGTCAGAAGAGACCATTGGGAATTACAGGTATAAAATAAAATAATAATTTATTTTCGATCGTAAGGGACATGCATGCACAGAGAAGTTTGGTTGCTTTACATTATAAAGTACTCAATTAGATCTATGTTCTTTCCTTTGCTTTGTGGGGGGATGCTCACAAAGCAGTTGAGCAGAAAAATTTTCAACACCATCTATGTGTGCTACTGGAATTCAGAAGAAAATAACCCTGTTCTTATCCACAAGATTTTCACAGTATGGAAAGCAAGATAGAGAATCTAGGTTCTGCCCCTTAATCATGGCTCCATCTTAGATGTTTTGGCTCCCAGGATTTAACACTCACAACCAGATTTAAAATCAAGGCTTCAGTAACTTGGATCCTTGCCCAGTTAATAAACTAGATAAAACTTTAAAACAGAATAATCACCAATATACTGGTTAGTACAAGAGGTTATCAGTTTACAAAATCATTCTACTGTGGATGCACTATGAAGTATATGCTCACATGTTCATCTTTGGGAATTTTAAAGGCTATAGTAAGCGAAAATCTTTCTAGGGTAGAATTAATGTGCAATTCTGTCCAGAAGTAGGAGCGATTAGCTGGCATCTAAAGTTTCTTTATAATCTTAGTAGTCTATCATTTTAAAATGCTTACATTATAGGGGAGACATGTCACAGGGGGGCCAGTACAATAGAAGTAAAGAGGCAAAACGGGGCAAAGACAAAAGGAGAATCAGAAGGAAAAAATAGCGGACGCGGAAGGAATGAAGGAAGAAAGGAAGAGCAAAGGAAGAAAGGAAGGACAGGGTGCCAAAAAGACAGGGGACAGGAAAGCAGGCGGCACTATGAGAAGGAGAGGCGCAAAGAGGAATGTGTCGGTGTGGGTAACCACGTTACGTGGATTCTCTATCGTAGAAAAGATGTCCTGGATGTGGATTGGTTGAAGTTGGCGCTTGGCAATAGATACTCTTGGAGCTATAAATTATAACGATTTTACTGAATCGGATTTGCGTGTCCTCCCAGCGGTGGCCCGTTTGTTTTGTTATTCTATGCGCAGCTTGGAAAAGTTGGGGAGGGGGACTTAGTAGCCGCCAGGAGCATTGGGAAACACCAGAGGAGGTCCAAGAGCATTTGGACCCTTGGTGACTGGAGTTCGCACTACAGACCTGGCACAAAAGATGGTCAGGGAGAAGCAAGCAACCTCCTTGCATTGGGATGGGTCCCTTCCCACTGACCCAGGGAACAAAAACCCACTTGCCAGCTGCCCTGGCGGTCCAGTGGGGCAGCCCATGGGTGGCCACATTCAGTGGTTCTGTGAGTACATATCTCTCGGTGGTGAGTACGGGGGATTCACCTAAAAATTTGGTGATTGGGACTTCAGCCACACAGTAGCAGAGGTGCTGTAATCTTTCTGCCCATAAGGCCAGGAGTGGCAGTGGCTGGACCCTCATGGGCAGTTCACCAGGCCCTGGGCCATTTGGGCTTGGGAATTGCATAGTTTCCAGCCATTCATGAAGCTATTTACTTTGTCTGGGGAGGATTGCTGGGCTATTCAGTGCTAGGCTAGAATTTAGAATGATAGTTGGGGGCCTACCTAAACTATCCACACAATGATGCAAAAATAAGCGCATTCAATCCAAACACCTGAACAATTAAACCAAATATTGCAGTCTTCGCTCAACAAAGGAAACAAGTACACTTCACACTTAGACCACAAACCAACAAAAGGAATTTCTATGCCAAAAAGCACAGGGGAAAGAAGAAAGAGAAGAAGAAACAATAACATGAACACCCCAAATGATAAACCTCTGCAAAACACTACTAGTCCTACTGAAGAATCCCTTTTTACCACTTATAGTGAAGACTCTTAGATGCGGACTCAGGATTCTGTTCTTAAAAAGATACTATTATAACATTGATCATTTTCTTCGTTAATATGAAAGGGTCTTCCTGTGCCGTTTAGAACATCTCCTAACCATTGAGGATATAAGCTTGTGCATCAGCCGTGGGTTATTCTACAAGAGAGAGCTTAATATACATTAGATGTGGGATATACAACATCTGGCTGCCACCTGACTGTTCACCATCCAAATACCTGTCTATACCAAAGTAACCGACCCAGAACAAGGACGACGGTGGAAATTCCGCGACGAGCATGGCAGGGGGCCTCAGTGGAGGAGCCAAAAGGCTGATTAGATATACTGTTTAAAGACCCCTAACGATTATCACTTAATTGCATGTGCCGTCATTAGTAGGATTTGAAAGGCTATGCCTGGACAAACTGTCATCCCATTAAAGAAAACAGCCAGAATGGCTATGAGACCAAGACACGCTCCAGAGAAAGTAGACTGTCTTTAGTGTCAACTTGACACAACCTGGGTTGAGGGAGCCTTGGTTGGGGAATTGGCTCCATTGGATTGGCCTGTGGCCACATCTGTGGAGTATTGTCTTGATGGTTGAGCAGTGTGGAAGGCCCTAGCCCACAATGAGTGGTGCCACCCTTGGCAGGTGGTTGTGTATTGTATAAGAAGGCAGGCTGGGCATGAGCCAGGAGAGCAAGCCAGTGAACAGCATTCCTCCATGGCTTGTGCTTCAGCTCCTGCCTCCAGGTTCCTGCCCTGAGTTTCTGCCTTGGGCTTCCAAGTGATGAACTGTGACCCAGGAGATGTAAGCTGAATAAACCCTTTCCTCCCCAAGTTGGTGTTGGTCAGAGTGTTTTGTCACAGCAATGGAAGACAAACTAGAACACAAACCTAGGGCAAGAATGCACCAGAAGCCAACATGATCAGAAGTAATATAAATCTCTCAATAATAACTTTAAATATCAATGGATTGCCTTCTCCAATTAAGAGACATAGACTGGTAGAAAGGATTAAGAAACAAAACTCATCTTTTTGATGTCTGCAAGAAACTCACCTCACCTTTAAAGGCAGGCATTATCTCAAGGTGAAAGGATTGGAAAAAAAATAATGCAAGCAAATGGCACTAAGAAACAAGGAGGAGTTCCAATTCTAATAGCAAATAAAATAGATTTCAAACAAAAACTGATCAGAAGAGATGAATAGGGGCATTTCATTCTTATCAAAGTAACAATTAACCAAGGAATTTTCACAATCATTAATTTATATGCACCAAACTCAGGTGCACCAAACTTATAAACAGAATTTTACAGGACTTTAAGACACAGATTGACTGTAAAATACTAGGAGTGGGGGACTTTATTATCCCACTGTGTCCATTAGACAGGTCAAAAAGAATAAACAGAGATATATCTGAACTGAAATATATAATAATAAAATGGACCTAGCTGAGTATTCCACCCAAACACCAAAGAATATAATTTCTCTTCAGGAACGCATGGAACCTTCTCCAAAATTGACCACATACAGAGACATAGAACAAATCTCAACAAATACATAAAATTGAAATAATTCCATGTATTTTTTCAGACCATAATGCAATAAAGCTTAATATCAATACCAAAAGAAGCCCTATTAAATACAGGAACTCATGGAAATTAAATAACACACTCCTGAACAATGAATGGGTCAGGGAAGAAATTAAGAAAGAAATAGGGGCTGGAGAGATGGCCTAGCAGTTAAGAGCGCCGACCGCTCTTACAGAGGACCCGGATTCGATCCCCAGCACCCACATGGCAGCCAAGAACGTCTGAAACTCCAATTTCAGGAGAACTCTAGTTCCAGGGGAATCTGACACCCTCTTCTGACCTCCGCAGCATTGCACGACACAGGTGCACAAACTTGCATGCAGACAGTACATTTATACACATACAAAAATAAATATATAAAAAAAGAAAGAAATAAAAGCATTCCAGAAATAAAACAAAAATGAAAATGTAACACACCAAAATCTCTGGGACACCTTAAAACCATTCCTAAGAAGGAAATTTATAGCTCTAAGTGCCTACATTAAAAAAAAAAAAAAAAAA
>VZQC01007215.1:2868055-2916540 GCA_009823505.1 Rhizomys pruinosus
TTAAAAACTGTATAACAATTACTTTGGGATTGGTATAAACAAATGTTCTCTATAATTTTGCTGTCATATAGTATCACCTGGTAGCAATCTCTTTCACCTATAGGATGATTTAATTTAAAAATAAAGTTTGTTTCCCAAGTTAATCACATACAGTAACCCAAAACATCATGGGTGAACTTGATGAAATCTGTGCCTTGATTCCACCCTATAGGTATATATAATACAACTGCTTTTTTGAGACTCATGGGTCAAAAATAAAAACCTAAAATAAAAAAAAGGGGGATATAGATAGATACAAAATCTTTTTGTCAAAAAACCTTGCAATCCAAATCTTAAAACTAACTATGGGAAAGGATTTGTATGTTCCAACAGGCCAGAGTATCACCAACTTAATGGCTGAGAAAGATATAATTTTCTTCTAAGTATTTTGGTGTGCTTTATTTAATTCTCAGGATAAAACACTTCTGTGCTTTATATTCAGCTCTTCAGGCAAGGTCAACAAATAGACATTTCTTTAAAGGAAGGGATGATTTTTTAAATTAATAGATACAAATCATTTATTATTATGTCTATTCTAATAAGTACCCACTCAGTATTTGTTTAATCAGTCACACAATGGCAAGCAATAATTTAAGATATTTATTTCATCAGCATCAGTCTGTTTGATGTTCTTTCAAGAAATTCAGTCCGCCAATCAATTATTCACTATGTTATAGGGTTGTATTAATGAACTTTCCAAATGCATGTCTTATACCACCATTATGAATTTTGGTTGCCTCTCAGTTTTAAGGGGCTATTAAGAAAAGAAACAGTTAGCATCTAGGGGAATCCCTATATAGTTTCATCCTTCCCTTCTGCATCATATCCAGCTTCTTAGTCTCTGTTCCCAGTGATTTTAATCATGTACATCATTTCCTAAAGCCATTTTGAACTACTTTTTAAATAGTAGATTCTTGTCTTCAAATAACATAGTACACAGTTCAGATAAGACAATAAAATTACTTTTTAGTAGAATTTTTTTTCTTCCAATGAAAGTATACAGATAAAGCAAACCAGAGCAGGATTCATTTTGACTTTCTGACATAAAGGAAAGTTCCCAGTCTGCTGCCTCCAAATGCCTGCTTAGGGAGATCTGCTAGTCTCAACCTATATTAATGCTGTTGAGACCACAGTTCCAAAGCTAAGGCTATCATTCTTGACATTCAGTTTCCTCCTGAAGAACAGAAACAAAATTAAGATGAAATAAACATGTTAAAGCATGGATGTCACGTGAAGATTGCAGCCTCCAGAGCTTGATTGTCTTTGTGAATCTCTGGTTTGGGTTTCCCAGTAACAGAACAATGCAAAATTAGGCATCAAGCTAGGTTGATGTATATGTTGACAAAATAGTAGGATTAAAGGCATGCGCCACCACGCCCAGCTTGAATCTTCTAATATGATTTTGGGTTGTACATTCCAGCAAGACTGTTTCTAAGAATTAAAAGCAGATATAAGAAAAATTAAGTATTTTGGAAACAAAATTTCCATTCTCTATGAAAGTAGAACTATATAAAGCAGTGTGGGCTCCAAGGAAATATAGCCTGCATGTTTGATCAAAGACTTCTTCATAAAAGATTACTTGTGACCAAAAATATCACCATTCTTGTCGATAATAACCTGTGCTCCATCCCCTGAACTCATGACGGGGGTGCTGGTGAACTAACTACTTTAAGTTATACTCTGATTGCCACTTGTGCACTTTTTCCTATGCACACCCATAATCTCTCTCTCTCTCTCTCTCTCTCTCTCTCTCTCTCTCTCTCTCTCCCCACCCTACACACATACTCAATATAATTTTTAAAATTAAAAATGAACTTCAAAATCATATCTTATATACGCACAACTCCAAAGCCTTTCATTCAAATGTATCCAACAGACAAACCCTTGTAAATGATATCTGATCATGTGGGCTGAAAGAGATGGATCATCAGTTAAGAGCACTGGCTGCTCTTGCAGAAGACATAGCTTCAGTTCCCAATTCCCAACACCCACATGATGAATAACAGCTATCTATACAACACTAGTTCCAAACGATCCAACCTCTTCTGCCCTTGGTAGACAATGCATGCACTTACATATATATAAGCAAAACACTGACATACATAGAATAAAAATTAAGTTTTTTCTAATGAAATATATCCGATCAGTATCAACCAATCCTTGTCTGTAAAGATCCACCAAAAATCTTTTTTCCATGCCCTAAAATGAAATAATTAGTACTCCTTTAATTTTCTTTTATTGTCTTGTTGCTCTAGCAAGGGTTTCAATCACTATATTGAAAAGGAGTGGGGCCGGGAGTGGTGGCACATGCCTTTAATCCTAGCACTTGGGAGGCAGAGGCAGGCAGATCTTTGTGAGTTCAAGGCCAGCCTGGTCTACATAGTGAGTTCCAGGACAGCCAGAGCTACAGGGAGACCTTCCAAAGAGACAAAAGAAAGAAAGAAGAAAGGAAAAAAAAAGTGTGTGGGGGGGGGGAGAATGGGGGTGGGAAGGAAAGAAGAAGAAAAAGAAAGAAAGAGAGAAAAGGCGTTGAGGTAGGGAGCAACTTGTTGCCAGATTCCTTCTTTAAGGGGAATGCTTCTAATTTTTTCCCATTTGGAATGATGTTGGCTGTAGGATTTGGTTATGTATAGGGCTTATGTTATTGTTGGTGAATGTTTCCCTCCAGGCCCAATTCCTCTAGGCTTTTAAAACAATGGAGGGCACTTTGAATTTTAGTGGAAGTCCTTTTCTCGGCTCCATGTGACAATGACCATGGGTGGTTTTGTCTTCTAGTCCATTGTATTTGCAAGAAACTGTTGGCAGTAACCTACAAAGATAGAAGAAAAACAGTTCCTAAATCTACAGCAGCTGTGCAGGAATAAGGTCAACAGTCAAAAGATGGGACCTCATTTAAATTCAAAAGCTGCCAGTCCAAGTGAAAGAAACAATCACAAAGAAGAGAAACGCACCGAGTGGAGAGGAAACCTTCCCAGTGTGATACAATCTGACAGCAGTACATCGCGAGATCAATAAATTACTCAAAAACAAAGGAGCAAGAAAACAATGACCCAATCAAAAGATACAGCAAAGAGCTGAACAGAGACTTCACAAAGGAAGAAGTAAGAGGCTGAGAACATCTTTAAAAGTGTAATGTCGCTAATAGTTAAGGAAATGCAAATTAAAAACCTCACTGCAAGAGGTCAGCTTACCCAAGTAACCTGTAGGATCAAGAAAACAATGAAAGTCTTTCTTGGTGGCACTAGTCTTTAATCCCAGCACTTGGGAGGAGGCAGAGACAGGGGATCTGTGTAATTCAGCGGCCAGCTGGGTCCATACAAAGTGAGTCCAGTACACAGCTGGGCCGCAGGGGAGATCCTTTTTCAAACAACAAAGACCGAAAGAAAGAAAGAAAGAAAGAAAGAAAGAAAGAAAGAAAGGAAGGAAGGAAGGAAGGAAGGAAGGAAGGAAGGAAGGAAGGAAGGAAGGAAGGAAGGAAGGAAGGAAGGAAAGAGAAAAGAAATGATATCAAATGATGTAGAGGTTGTGGGTAAAGGGGAACACTCATTCAAAGCTGTTGGGAATGCAAACTTGTACAACCCCTACGGAAAACAGTGTGGAGACCTCTTCAAAGACTCAAAATGAACTTACCACTATACCACCCCTGGTTATATTATCCACAAGCCTCATCCTATTGCAAAGATACATGCATAACCATGATTATTGCAGCTCACTTCATAATAGCAAAGATCTAGAAGCAATCAAAGTGTCCCTCAACTGATGAGTGGAAAAGAAAATGTAGTACATCTATGCAATGGAATTCCATGCAGCAGTAAAGGAATATGACATCATTAACTTTGCAGGTAAATGGATGAAACTAGAAGCCATTATGCTAGGTGAAGTAACACAGTTCCCCCAGAAAAACAATGTATGGTCTCCCTCATTTGTGCTCCTAACACTAAATCCTTACTTGTAAGGCAAACTGAGTATTTTTTTCTTTTTTAGTAAATATAATACCTGACGCTACTATGAAAAAGAGTACATTAAAACATACATCAACTTCCTATGTAATTTAGGAACATAAAATAATTTTTCTTTTTACTTGTATGCAACTCTACTGTTAAAAGGTGAATCCCTAAACATGTTTTGGAATTAATCTATCATTTATTTTCAGATGTCATAATTATAGTATATGTGTGGAGCGTATAAATGCAAACTTTGGAGAAATATAAAATCTTGGGAACAACAACAAAAAAGACTTGTTCAAAGAACTGACTGAAACAGTAAACTTCTGCACAAAACAGTAAATGCCTGCTTTGAAAAATCATAAAAAGACTGAGAAAAAGATATAAGATATGTATGGCCAAATTCATGAGCTCTGGCAGACTGGGGGACATGGAAGGGGGAATGGGTCTAAATTTTTAAGAATTGTATGAAATGCATAAAAGTTCAATACATTTTTTAAAAAATCAAATAAATAGTTATCCTATATTTTCCATTCTGAGATTTTGTTAGAATAGATTTAGGAGGCTGGAGAGATGGCCTAGCAGTTAAGAGCACCGACTGCTCTTGCAGAGGACCTGGATTTGATTCCCAGCACCCACATGATGGCTAAGAACCATTTTTAACTCCAGTTCCAGGGGAATCCGACACCCTCTTCTGACCTCCACGGCATTGCACAACATGGGTGCACAGACCTACATACAGTACATTCATACACATAAAATAATAATAAAATATATTTTTTAAAAAAGAGAATAGATTTATCTTCTCTCTTACAGAAACTAAAATTCAAATAGTCATCAAACTATACAGATAAAATTGAAGGGCAGACAAGAGAAAAACTCTTTCAGAGGGAAACCTTCAGAAGGAATTTTAGATACAGAGGTGAGTTAAACAAAGGTAAGTAAGGTCACAGAACAGGGTATAAATGCTTAGTATTTGGATATATGTTTACGTAGGGTTTTCTGGAAACTTACATACTGGATGTATAGAGTTAAACAATGAGAAGAAACAAACCCATGTGTTCCCAACATGACAGGAAAGCTACACTCAGGAACTCATAGCAGCTGTGGTCATCTGTACAAGATCAAGCCTTGTCAACATTCTAGCATGGAGTGGAAAGGGGTTCATGAACCACCACCTCTAACTGAAGAACTAAGAAGAGTTGGTGACCTTTGAAGAGGAGAGAGTAATTTTTCTTTGAGGGTGTGGCTGCTGGTAAGTCAACCATGCATGCTCCAGTGGATGGTCCCACATACAGAAGTTTATGGACAGCACAAACTAGAGTAAATAAGTTATTAATTTTTATTTTCAGAGGACATAGAGTTGGGTGGATAGTGATTTGGGATGGATCTTGGATGAGTTAAGGGGAATAGTTGGGGTTAATTTTATCAAAACACATTATTTCAAATTCTCAAAGAAAATAAAAAATATTTTTTGAAGTGTTAGAGAATTGATGGATGCTGAGGGAGAAAGAGGCACTCTCCTTTGAGGTTGGACTGATAAGGTGTTCATTCTCCACTGGATGACCACACACCCATGCACACAAGACCGGGGGGGGGGGGTGTATTAATAACAATAGATTTTTGCCGGGCGTGGTGGCGCACGCCTTTAATCCTAGCACTCGGGAGGCAGAGGCAGGAGGATCTTTGTGAGTTCAAAGCCAGCCTGGTCTACAGAGTGAGTTCCAGGACAGCTGGGTCTACAGAGAGACCCTGTCTCGAAAAAGACCAAAAAAAAAAAAATAACAATAGATTTTTGTTCATTTTCACGTGCTAAAATTATTGGCGCACTCCTTTAATCCTAGCACTCGGGAGGCAGAAGCAGGCTAATCTTTATGAGTTCAAAGCCAGCCTGGTCTACAGAGCGAGTTTCAGGACAGCTGAGGCTACAGGGAGACCCTGGCTTGAAAAGGCCCAAAATAAAAATAAAATAAAATAATTAGTTTTAATCTGGGCACCCTTGTTTTGATAGTACAATGTACTAACCAGAGAAGCCAAATAGACTCATCAAGTATGAGAGTGGAGGGAGAAGCAGGAATTCCACTTTAATCATGTTAAATTTGAAAGGTCGATTAGCCATCAGTTGGAGCCATCAAACAGGCATTTGGCATTATGCTACTGTGGAGATGTCACAGTCATTCCATTTAGAATTCAGTCAACTTGAGTATTTTTCAAAGCTACTGGGAAACTAGGGGAAATAAGAAGTGAGAGATAAATTCACAAGAGCCATGTAAAGGCAGCTAAATGATATTTTTATATTTGAGCAAATGTTATCTTTGGGATATGAAATGGGAAGATCTGAGAATAAAAATTATGGAATGAAAGGAGTAACAGTTGGGAATCCATGTAGTGCTGGTGACAAATTGAAATTGCTACTAAGAAGTGTTACTTTTAGGATTTTCTCTTTATATCCATCTGACTTGCTTCTGTCCCACAGAGGAGAAAATCACCAATTTATTGCTTTTCACAAGCACATGTATATTCAGAATTGTCACACTGCTCAGGTCTTTAGAAAAATAAAATATACAGCATCACACTGAACAAATCTACCATAGGAATTACTTTAGAAAAGATGTTTGGGGTTTGATTAAGCTCTCTTCTTAGCTAAACTATAATACCGCATCTAATAAAATTTTGCAAGTATGCTAATATGGCCGGAAGTAACATTTAGATCTCTACATACATTAGTTGTCACTAAGTGAAAATTTGGTAAAATCGTTTTTATATTAATTTCATATACAATTCACTTACAGATTATATACATTTGCCAAGGTCATTTTTTATTGGTTTTCTACATTTGACAAAACATTTCTTAATCAACTTTAGACCCAATCCACTTCCATGCCCCCACCCGACCAGAGCTCATGCATTCTTCCATACATGGTTTGCATCTTTTTTTAACTTTTTGATACAGAAGTTTACTGTTTTGGGCAGAAGTTTAGTGTTTTAGTCAATCCTTTGAACCAGTCTTTTTCTTGTTGTTGCTCTCTTTAATTTGTATTGCTCCAAAATATGTGTATGTAGACACTACGCATATACCAAAATTATAATGTCTGAAAATAAACTGTAGGTTAATTCCAAAACATGTTCAGGGATTCACATTTTAATAGTAGAGCTGTATACAGGTAAAAAAATAAATACTAAGTGGCTGGAGAGATGGCTCAGTGGTTAAGAGCACCAACTGCTCTTGCAGAGGATCCGGGTTCCACTCCCAGCACCCACATGGCAGCTAAGAACCATCTTTAAGCCAAGCGTGGTGGCACATGCCTTTGTAGACTTTCTTTTTTTTAAGTTTACTTATTTATATTTCTATGTGTATGAATGTACTGTCTGCATGTAGGTTGGGGTGGCACACGTCTTTAATCCTAGCACTTGGGAGGCAGAAGCAGGCAGATATCTGTGAATTCAAAGCCAGCCTGGTCTACAGAGTGAGTTCCAAACCAGCTGGGGCTATAAGGAGACCCTGTTTCAAAATATATATATATAGGTATATATATATATATATATATGTGTGTGTGTGTATATGTATATATTACTTTATATATGTTACTAATATATATATATTTATATATATTACATATATACATATATGTATATATATTACTTTACATTCCTATATTACATAGCAAGTTGATGTATGTTTTAATGTACTTTTTATCATAACATCAGGTATTATATTTATTTAAAAACAAAGAAAAAATTATGCAAATAAGGACTTGGTACTAGGAGCCACAAATGAGGGAGACCATATATTGTTTGTTTTTCTGGGACTGTGTTACTTCTTTAGCGTAATGGCTTCTAGCTCCATCCATTTACCTGCAAAGTTCATGATGTCATCTTTCTTTACTGCTGCATAGAATTCCATTGTGTAGATGTACCACATTTTCTTTATCCACTCATTGGTTGAGGGACACTTGGGTTGCTTCCAGTTCTTTACTATTGTGGAGAGAGCTGCAATAAACCTGATTGTTCACGTATCTCTGCAATACGATGAGGGTTGTGGGTATATAACCAGGAGTGTTATGACTGGGTGAGGCGGTAGGTTCATTTTGAGTCTTTGAAGAGTTGTTCACACTGGTTGCCATAGGGGTTGTATGAGTTTGCATTCCCACCAGTAGTGGATGAGTGTTCCCCTTTCCCCACAACCTCTCCAGCATTTGGTATTGTGCTGGATAGCTTTAGTGTCAACTTGATACACCTGGGTTGAGAGAGCCTCAGGGAATTGGCTCCATTGGACTGGCCTGTGGCCACATCTGTGGAGTACTGTCTTGAGTGTTGAGTTATGTGGCAGGGCCCAGCTCACTGTGAGTGGTGCCACCCTAGGCAGGTTGTTATGTACAGTATAAGAAAGCAGGCTGGGCATGGGCCAGGGGAGCAAGCCAGTAAGAGGCATTCCTCTATGGCCTGTGCCTCAGCTTCTGCCTCCAGGTTCCTGCCCTGAGTTCCTACCTTAGGCTTCCTGAGTGATGAACTATGACCCGGCAGATGTGAGTTGAATAAACCCTTTCCTCCCCAAGTTGGTGTTGGTCAGAGTGTTTTGTCACAGCAATTGAAGAGAAACTAGAACAGGTATCATTTGTTTTCTTTATCCTAACAAATCTTACCTGGGGAAGATGAAATCTTAGAATGGTTTTAATTTGAATATCTTTATTAGTGACGTTAAACACTTTTTGAGGTGTTTCACAGCATCTATGTTTAGCTCTTTACTCCATCTTTTTTTTTGGTCTTTTTGAGACAGGGTCTCCCTGTAGCCCCAGCTGTCCTGAAACTCGCTCTGTAGACCAGGCTGGCCTTGAACACACAAAGATCCACCTGCCACTGCCTCCCAAGTGCTAGGATTAGATTGGGTCATTTGTTTACTTTCTCCTTTGTTTCTTAAGTAACTTATATACTCCGATGTTAATGCTCTGTCAAATGTATAACTGGTGTGACATTTCCTCCCACTCAATGAGTTTTCTCTTCACTTCATTGATTGTTTCTTTTGCTGTAGAGAAGCTTTTGTGTTTAATTAGGTCCCAATTTTCTTTCTTTTNGTCTTTTCGAGACAGGGTCTCCCTGTAGCCCCAGCTGGCCTGGAACTCACTCTGTAGACCAGGCTGGCCTTGAACTCACAAAGATCCGCCTGCCTCTGCCTCCCAAGTGCTAGGACCAAAGGCATATGCCACCACGCCCGGCTAGGTCCCACTTTTCAATTGTTTACCTTATTTCCTGCACAGTTGCTTTCTGATTTAGAAAGTCTTTTCCTATGCCCCTGTCGTGTAGATTACTGTCAATGTTTTCTTATATCATTTTCAGAGTATTGGGTTTCACATTGAGGTCTTTAATCTATTTGCAGATTATTTTTATACAGGGTGAAATCCAGGGATTTAGTTTTATCCTTCTACAAGTGGTGATCCAGTTTTGCCAACATTTGCTGAAGATGCTGTCTTTTCTCCACTGAGTCTTCTTGGCTCCTTTGTCAAATATGAGGTGGTTTAAATTGCATGTGCTCAAGTTCGGATCTTCAATTTTGTTCCATTGATCTATGGGTCTGTTTCTGTGCCAACACCAACCTGTTTTTATGACTATAATATAGTTTGAATTTGGGTGTCTTAATCCTCCAGCATTGCTCCTTTCGCTCAGAGTTGCCTCCAGAGTCTTTTGTTTTTCCATATGACTTTTAGGATGTTTTTCTAAGTCTGTGATGAATCTCATGGGGATTTTAATTGGGATTGCATTGAATATGAACATGACTTTGGCCAGGATGGTAATTTTTATTATATTCTTCCAATCCATGAGCATGGGAGGGCCTTCCATTTTCTGGTGTCTTCTACAATCACCTTCTTCAGTGATTTAAAGTTTTCATTGTAGAGATGTTTAGTGACTTTGGTCCGGTTGGTTCTGAGATATTTCTTGGGGGAGGGGGTTGCTATTGTGAATGGGAAGGTTTTATGTATTCCCTCTCCAATTGCTTGTTATTGGTATAAAAAAAAGGCTACTGATTTTTCTAGGTTAATTTTGTATCCTGCCACTTTACTGAAACTGCTAATAATTTCTAGGAGTTTTCTAGTGGAGTTTTTCCCATCCCTTGGGTAAACCATCATGCCATCTGCAAAAAGGAATAGTTTGACCTCCACTTTTCCAATTAATACTCTTTTAATTTCCTTTCCTTGTCTTACTGCTCTAGTAATCATTTCAAGCACTATATTGAAAAGGAGTGAAAGGTGCACGCCAGAGCAGCTGAGGCAGAGGGTGCGGGCAGGTGTGTCAGCCAGGAGGATCTTGAGAGTTGAGGTTTGAATCCCTAGCCTGCCTTACATAGAGGCTGCTGGCACACGCCAGAGCAGCTGAGGCGCAGGGTGCGGGTGGGTGGGCTGGCGTGTCAGCCAGGAGGATATTGGGAGTTGAGATTCGAATCCCTAGCCTGCCTTGCATAGATGCTGCTGGCACAAGACAGAGCAGCTGAGGTGCAGGGTGAGGTCAGGCAGGCTGGCCTTGTCAGCCAGGAGGATCTTAGGAGTTGAGATTCGAATCCCTACCCTGCTATGCATAGAGGCTGCTGACACAAGCCAGGGAAGCTGAGGCACTGGGTGTGGGCCGTCGGGCCTGTGTGTCAGGCAAGAGGATCTTGGGAGTTGAGGTTCAAATCCCTAGCCTGCCTTGCATAGATGCTGTGCAAGGCAGAGAAGCTGAGGCACTGGGTGCGGGCCAGTGGGCCAGCATGTCAGCTAGGAGGATCTTGGGAATTGAGGATCGAATCCCTAGCCTGCTTTGCATAGAGGCTGCTGGCACACACACGCCAGAGCAGCTGACAGGCAGGGTGCCGGACAGGTCAGTGGGCCAGCGTGTCAACAAGGAAGATCTTAGGAGTTGAGGTTCGAAACCCTATCCTGCCTTGCACAGAGGCTGCTGGCACAAGCCAGGGAAGCTGAGGCACTGAGTGCAGGCCAGGTTAGCCAGGAGGATCTTGGGGGTTGAGGTTAGAATCCCTATCCTGCCTTGCTTAGAGGGCTGCTAGTGCATGCCAGAGCAGCTGAGGTTCAGGGTGTGAGCCAGCAGGCTGGCCTGTCAACCAGGAGGATCTTGGGAGTTGAGGTTCGAAACCCTACCCTGCCATGCATAGAGGCTGCTGGAGCAAGCCAGGGAAGCTGAGGCACTGGGTGTGGGCTGGTGGGCCTGTGTGTCAGCCAGGAGGATCTTGGGAGTTGAGGTTAGAATACCTAGCCTGCCTTGCATAGAGGCTACTTGTGCTTGCCAGAGCAGCTGACGCTAAGGGTGTGGGCCAGCAGTCCAATGTCTCCGCCAGGAGGATCTTGGGATTTGAAGTTCAAATCCCTAGCCTGCCAAATATAGAGGCTGCTAGCACAAGCCAGAGAAGTTGAGGCGCTGGCTGTGGCGTGTCAGCTAGAAAGATCTTGGGAGTTGAGGATGGAACTCCTAGCCTCCCTTGCTGAGGCTGCTGGCCCATGCCAGAGCAGCTGACGGGCAGGGTGAGGGTCATCGGCAGGCCAATGTGTCAACCAGGAGAATCTTGGGAGTTGAGATTCGAAACCCTACCCTGCCATGCATAGAAGCTGCTGGCGCAAGCTAGGGAAGCTGAGGCACTGGGTGTGGGCTGGCTGGCCTGTGTGTTAGCCAGGAGGATCTTGGAAGCTGAGGTTTGATTCCCTAGCCTGCATTGCGTAGAGGCTGCTGGCACATGTCAGAGCAGCTGAGGTGCTGGGTGTGGGCCTCATTGGCCAGGAGGATCTTGGGAGTTGAGGTTTGACTCCCTAGCCTGCCTTGCATAGAGGCTGCTGGTGAACCCAGATCAGCTGAGGCACTGGGTGTGGGCCACCTCAGCCAGAAGTATCTTGGGAGTTGAGATTAGAATCCCTATCCTGCCTTGCATAGAGGCTGCTGGCCCGTGCAAGAGCAGCTGAGGTGCAGGGTGTGGACCAGCAGGCCGGTCTGTCAGCCAGGAGGATCTTGGGAGTTGAGGTTCCAATCCCTATCCTGCCTTACATAGAGGCTCCTGGCATCCGCCAGAGCAGCTGAGGCGCAGGGTTTGGGCAACATCGGCTGGCCAGGAGGATCTAGGGAGTTGTGGTTCTAATCACTGGCCTTCCTTGCATAGAGACTGCTGCCTCCTGCCAGAGCAGCTGAAGCACAGGGTGCAGGCCAGCAGGCTGGCAAGTTGGCCAGGTGGATCTTGAGAGTTGAGCTTCCAATCCCTAGCCTGCCCTGCACAGAGGCTGCTGGGTGCAGGCATGCAGGCTGCTGTGTCAGGCAGAAGGATCTTGGGAGTTGTCCTAGTTTGTCTTCCATTGCTGTGACAAAACACTCTGACCGACACCAACTTGGGGAGGAAAGGGTTTATTCAGCTTACATCTCCTGGGTCACAGTTCATCACTCAGGGAGCCCAAGACAGGAACTCAGGGCAGGAACCTGGAGGCAGGACCTGAAGCACAGGCCATGGAGGAATGCTGTCCACTGGCTTGCTCTCTGGCTCATGCCCAGCCTGCCTTCTTATACTGTCACTGCTCAACAAGACAATACTCCACAGATGTGGCCACAGGCCAATCCAATGGAGCCAATTCCCCAATTGAGGCTCCCTCAACCCAGGTGTGTCAAGTTGACACTAAAGCTATCCAGCACAACTGACCCCTTGTCACTTGACACACAAAACAATCACGATTAACCACCACCTTTCCAGTTCGTATCCCCAAAATATGATGTTAAAATTAATAAACCTTAAGACAGTACATCCTTAAAATCCCCACAGTCCCCAAAATGTCCAAACACTTAGAAAGTTTCACAAGTCTGTTTAAAAAAGTCCCGATAACTGTGGGCTGTTGAAAAATCCAAAACAAGTACTGTCTTATTTCAAAGGGGAAGGAATCAGGCACTCTCAAACAAACCTAAGTCCCACAAAGTAGCTCAAGGCTGGACACCTGTGACTACACTCACGATCTTCTTGGCTCTCAGAGGATTTTGGCAGCTCCCCATCTCCAACTCTGCCATCCATGGCACACACAGCTGATCTCACAGACCCAGGCCGACTCCATTCCACACCTGACCGGCTTTGCTCTTGGTGGTCGTCCAATGGTCCCGGCATCTCCAGAAAGCTGGGGTCACCACTAAAACTGAGGCAGCACCCGGCACCACGTTCCTTTCTGACCTCTCCTGGTGCAAAGCCTCACTCTCTCCAGGATCCCTGTCATCCTGGGTGTACTTCACTTGCAACCGAGGGTGCACTCCACGCAATGGTCTTTTTCTGACCTATCACATGCCAAGCCTCGGTTGCTGTCTGTGACCCCCTCATATTTTAACACCAGAACCATATGGGAGATTCTTACACGTTACCAAGTCCCTGCTTCTGGCTTGAGATGTTGGCTCAGGCCCCTTCTGGAAATTAGCTTCTGTGTGTGACCCTGAGAGAAATTACTTCACTAGAAGATTCCACCACGTGATACTGGTCTCCATTACTCTACAGCTTTTTTAGCCCCAGCTAACCGGCATCAATTGTCCAGTACAACATATATTTCCCTTCAGGTTCCTGGTCTCTTGTTACTTACAGCTTGATTCTTTCAGCCCAGCTACCAGAACCACAGATACACAGCCTGGTGGCCTCTGCTTCCCTTTGAAACTAGGAACTTCAAAAGCCAGGCCTCATCTTCATACAACTCCTTCAGCAAAACTGCTCACAGCTCCACCGAAATATCTTTAGGCATTCATGATGCTTCCCACGCCAAAGTTCCAAACGCTCCACAATCTTCCCCAAAACACCAAGTAGTTCTGTACCAATTCGAAGCCAATACCCTCTCTTCTTGGTACCAATGTTCTGTTCTAGTTTGCTTCCATTGCTGTGACACAAACACTCTGACCGGCACCAACTGGGGAGGAAAGGTTTTTTAGTCAGACTTACAGCTCCTGGGTCCACAGTTCATCACTCAGGGAGCACAAGACAAGAACTCATGGAATGACCTGGAGGCAGGAGCTGAAGCACAAGCCATGGAGGACTGCTGTTCACTGGCTTGCTCTCTGGCTCATGCCCAGCCTGCCTTCTTATACTGTCACTGCTCAACAATCAAGACAATACTCCACAGATGTGGCCACAGGCCAATCCAATAGAGCCAATTCCCAATTGAGGCTCCCTCAACCCAGGTGTGTCAAGTTGAAACTAAAGCTATCCAGCACAGGAGTCGAGGTTCAAATCCCTAGCCTGTCTTGCATAGAGGCTGCTGGCGCACACCAGAGCAGCTGAAGCGCTGGATGCAGGCCAGGTTGGCCTGGAGGATCTTGGGATTTGAGGCTCAAATCCCTAGCCTGCCTTGCATAGAGGCTGCTGGCACAAGCTTGAGCAGCTGAGGTGCAGGGTGCGGTCCAGTGGGCTATCCTGTCAGCCAGGAGGATCTTGGGAGTTGAGGTTCAAATCCCTAGCCTGCCTTGCACAGCAGCTGCTGGTGCATTCCAGAGCAGATAAGGCACAGGGTGCGGGGCACTGCAGCCAGGAGGATCTTGAGAGTTGAAGTTCAAATTCCTAGCCTGCCTTGCATAGAAGCTGCTGATGCTCCCCAGAGCAGCTGAGGCAGTGGGTGCAGGCTTCATTGGCCAGGAGGATCTTGGTTGTTGAGGCTCCTTGCATAAAAGCTGCTGGCGCAGGCCAGAGCAACTGAGGTGCAGGGTGCATTACATATAAAGGGAAACCCATCAGAATTACAGCTGGCTTTTCAGTGCAAACTATGGAAGCAAGAACTTGAACCAAAGCATTCCCAGTGCTAAAAGATTACAAATGCCAACCCAGGTTACTATACCCAGCAAAAATGTCAGTTCTAGTTGAAGGAAAGATAAAAATCTTCCATTACATAAACACAATGAAAGAATACATGTCCAGAAAACCAACCATTCATAGAATACTTGAAGTAATTCAAAGGACAGAGGAGAGGAGCAACTACCCCCAGGCACCTTGAAAGAAAAATTAATAAAAGCAGAACTGCAGAAGTAGAAACCTAGACTAAAAATGCAAATGGATAATAAGGTGAAAGAAAGCAACATATAACTCTCAATTATAATCTTAAATATTAATGGACTAAAACCCCAAGTCAAAAGACATAGACTGGATAAAGGATTAGGAAACAGAATCCATGGATATGCTGTCTACAAGAAACTCATCTAACCCTCAGCTTAAAGTAAAAGGATGGAAAAAAAATATTCCAAGCAAATGGTACCAAAAGACAGCAGGAGTTGCTATTTTAATATCAAACAAAATAGACTTCAAAGTAGAAACAAGTAGATGAGACAAAGAGAGCCATTACATCCTTATCAAAGGCAAAATTAACCATGAAGATGTCACAATCATGAATATATATGCACTAAACTCCAGTGCACTGACCTTTATAAATACAAATCTACAGGCCCTCAAGGCACAGATAAACCCCAGCACAATCATAATAAGGGACTTCATTACCCCACTGAGTCCCTTGGACAGATCAATAAGACAAAGAATAAACAGAGAGACATAAGAACTGAACAATGCAATACAGCAAATGGAGCTCATGAACATCTTCCGAATATTCTACCCAAGCACCAGAGAATATACTTTCTACTCAGCACTGCACAGAACATTCTGCAAAATTGACCACATACTTGGACACAGTAAAAACCTCAACAAATACAAAAAAAAAAGAATTTCATGCATTCTATCAGACCATAGAGCAATAAAGCTCAATATCAACACCACAATAAGCCCTGCTACCTACAGGAACACATGGGGACTAAAAAACACACTACTGAATAATGAATGGGACAAGGAGGAAATAAGGAAAGAAATAAAAGCATTCCTGGAATTAAACGACAATGGCAATACAACACAACAAAACCTATTGTACACTTTAAAAGCAATTCTAAGAGGGGTGTTTATAGCCCTGAGTGCCTACATTAAAAAAACAGAAAGAGCACAAATAAATGAGGTAACACTGCAGCTAAAAACACATGAAAGTCAACAACAAATGAACCCTAGATGCAACAGACAGGAAGAAATAACAAAAATCAGAGCACAAATCAATGAAATAGAACAAAGAAAATAAAAAAATCAACAAATCCAAGAGTTGATTCTTTGAAAGAATAAACAAGATAGACAAAACTCTAGCCAGTTAACCAAAAGAAAGAACAACTCCAAATCATAGAATTTATGATGAAAGGGGAAATATCACAACAGACAATGAAAAGATCTAGATAATCATATGGGAATACTTCAAAAACCTATGCTCTACTAAATTTGAAAACCTAAGAAAAATGGATGAATATTTGCAATCTAGGGAATCACCAAAGCTAAATGAAGACAAGATTGACAGCTTAAACAGACCCATAATATATGAAGAAATTGAAAACGTAATAAGAGAACTCCCAACTAAAAAAAGCCCAGGCCCAGATGGTTTCACAGCAGAATTCTGTAAAAGATTTAAAAAGGACTTACAACCATCATTACTCAAACTGTTCAGAAGGATACAAGCAGAGGGAAATCTCTCAAATTCTTTCTATGAAGCCAGCATCACTCTAATACCAAAACTAGGCAAGGATGCAACCAAAAAAGAGAACTACAGACCCATCTCATTAATGAATTCAGATGTAAAAATCCTCAAAATTACTTGCAAACTGTATACAGACCCACATCAAAAAGATCATCCACCACGATCTAGTTGGATTCATACCAGAGATGCAGAGATGGTTCAACATACAAAAATCAGTAAATATCATAAAACGCATTAATGGACTGAAGGACAAAAACCACATGATCATCTCAATTGATGCAGAGAAAGCCTTCGACTAAATCCAGCATCCCTTAATGATTAAAGTACTAGAAGGAATTGGACTGGAAGGATTATTCCTCAACATAATCAAAGCCACACACAGCCAGCATCATCCTAAATAGAGAAGAGTTAGAAGGATTCCCCATAAAGGTAGGAACCTGGCAAGGCTGCCCCCATGGCCACTCTTCTTCAATATAGTCCTTGCAACACTGGCTAGGGCAATAAGGCAAGAAAAAGAAATTAAAGGAATACTAATTGGAAAAGAGGAAGTCAAACTATCTCTTTTTGCAGAAGGGATGCTAAAAAATCCACCAGAAAACTCCTAGAAATGATTAAGAGTTTCAGTAAAGTGGTGGGATACAAAATTAACCTAGAAAAATCAGTAGCCTTTCTTTACACCCACAACCAGCAACTGAAGAAGGAACTCAAGGAGACCTTCGCAATCACAACAGCCTCAAACACAATAAGATACCTAGAAACAAACCTAACCAAAGACACCTCAGATCTCTACAACAAACATTACAAACTCCTGAAGACAGAGATTGAAGAAGACATCAGAAGATGGAAAGGCCTCCCATGCTCATGGATTGGAAAAATTAATATAATAAAAATGTCCATTCTACCTAAATTAATAGACTGATTCAATGCAATTCCAATTAAAATGCACAAGACATTCTTCACAGGCTTGGAAAAAAATTCTTAAATTCATATGGAACAACGAAAGACCCTGAATAGCTAAAGCAACCCTGAGTGAAAACAGCAATATAGGGGGGATTTCTATACAATACTTCAAACTATACTACAGGGCTATAGTCATAAAATCAGCCTGGTACAGGCACAAAAACAGAACTGTAGACCAATGGAACAAAACTGAAGATCGAAACTTGAGCACATAAAATTTTAGCCACCTCATATTTGACAAGAGGGCCAAAAAGACTCAATGGAGGAAAGAAAGCATCTTTAGCAAATGGTGTTGGCAAAACTGGATCACTGCTTGTAGAAGAATAAAATTGAACCCCTACATCTCAGCATGTACAAAAATCAACTCCAAATGGATCAAAGACCTGAATGTGAAACCCAATACTCTGAAGGTGATAGAAGAAAAAGTTGGCAGCACTTGCAAGCAACTTGCAAGACATAGGCGTAGGAAAAGACTTTCTAAATCATATAGCAGCTGAACAGGAAATAAGGTCAACAATTGAGAAATGGGACCTTATTAAACTCAAAAGTTTCTATACAGCAAAAGAAATAGTCAGGGAGGAAACCTTCACTGCTGATACATCTGACAGAGCATTAACTTCCAGAATATATAAACTACTCAAAAAACAAAAAAAGTAAGAAAACAAATGACTCACTAAAAAGATGGAGTAAAGAGCAAAACAGAGGCCGGGCATGGTAGCACATGCCTTTAATCCTAGCACTTGGGAGGCAGAGGCAGGCAGATCTCTGTGAGTTCAAAGCCAGCCTGGTCTACATAGAGAGCTCCAGGCCAGCTGGGACTAAAGGGAGACCCCGTCTCAAAAAGACACACACACACACACACACACACACACACACACAAAGAGCAGAACAGAGACTTCACAAGCGAGAAAATAGAGATGGCTGAGAAACATCTTTTAAAAGTGTTCAACATTGCTAATATTTAAGAAAATGCAAATTAAAACCACTTTTAAGATATCATCTCACTTGGATAAGGGTGGCTAGAATCAAGAAAACAAATGATACCAAATGCTAGAGAGGGTGTGGGGAAAGGGGAACACTCATCCACTGCTGGAATGCAAACTTGTACAACCACTATGGAAAGCAGTGTGGAGAACCCTTAAAAGACTCAAAATGAGTCTACCACCTGACCCAGCCATACAACTTCTGGGTATATAACCACCAGACTCTTCCTACTGCAGAGATACATGTACAGCCATGTTTATTGCAGCTCTCTTCGCAATAGTAAAGAGCTGTGTGGTGGTTTGGATGAGTGTCCCCAATAGGCTTTAAGTATTCAGACATTTATCTCCAGTTGGTGGCACTGTTTTTGGAGGTCTTGGAAGGTGTGGCCATGCTAGAGGAAGTATGTCACTAGGGGAAGGCTTAGTGAGTTTAACAACCCTCGTGGTCTCCAGTTGCTCTCTCTCTGCTTCCTGTGCTCATTGCAAGATGCGAACCTCGGCTTGCTGCTCCAGCTCCAGCTGCCATGCCTCCCACCACAATGGACTCTAATTCCCTGGAACATTCAATCATGAACTCAAATAAACTCTTCCTTTTATAAGTTTCTTTGGTCATGGTGTTTTATCACAGCAACAGAAAAGTGACTAATACAAGCTTGAACCAACCCAAGTTGGTTCCCCTGAACCGACGAGTGGATAGAGAAAATATGGTACATCTATCTACACAATGGAATTCTATGCAGCAGTAAAGAAAGATGACATCATGAAATTTGCAGGTAAATGGATGTAACTAGAAGATTTTATGCTAAGTGAAGTAAAACAGTCCCAGAAAAACAAAAGATGAATGGTATCCCTCTTCTGTGGATGCTAGCACCAAGTACTGAGTTGTAAGGAAAACTGAAAAACATTATTTTTATAGTCCTTGTGATATGAAAACAACTGTGCTCTTATATTTTGAATCCCTAGACAGGTTCTAGAACTAACCTACCATTTATTTTCAGACCTTGGATTTTTGGTATGTGATAGAGGGTATGTATACATCTTTGAGAGTAACATAAAATTAAAATGGAAAAATGCAAATCAAGAAATATGATATGGTAATAACATACAGTTTCTTTTCAAAAGATACAATTTCCATATAGGTACAATGTATCAGGCTGGTGTAACTTAGCCTTTCTGGGTGCTTAACGACCATACTTAACTCCCATACCAATTTGGCCAAGGGACCTAAGGGATAACTTTGTTCCTTGCCCTCAGAGGTCAACCAAGTCTTAGGAGACTATGCATGGGGTCATCTCTTGAAATGTCCTGAAAATGTGTGTCACCATTCTTCCTGTCCAGGGAGGGCTTAAAGATCCACTAATGGGACTTCAGCCAATGTCAACTCTATAAAGAAGAAAGTTTGTGAGTTTCTGTGTGGGGTGCTCAGACAGGCCTTCCTTGGTAGGACCACCTGGAGTGCATATAAGAGCCCGGCACCACTCCAGACAGGTAGAACTTAGAACAGATTGACTCTTGGGTTGCTGGACAATTGATTTGCTGGTTTGTGGCAGAGGGGCTGTTGGTCGTTGGGCCTAGGTCTGAGCCCTAAACCCTTGCAGGGTGTGGTTGTCTGGGCCGGGTCACGCTTCCCCCTTGCAGCCGGAAGCAGTTCTGGCTTTGGGTCTGGCTCTGATGCCATAGTGAGTTCGTGTGTGGGGTGCTCAGACAGGCCTTGCTTGCTAGAACCACCTGGAGTGTGGATAGGAGCCTGGCACCACTCCAGACAGGTACTGGGGCAAGTCAGGCATCCCCCACCCACAACTGGAATTGAGGAGAGAGTACCTAAGTGGATTTTTTTTGGAGAACCCTCAGAACAGGGAAGGAAGAGTGACTTAGACTTCCAATATCCAATATATAAACAAAACTGAAAGCCTGAAACCTAGACAAGTCAACACTCCATAAACAGGGAGGGGGGGAAAAGCATCAGAAGGAGGCAAGCAAAACAAAACAAGCCTTCAACATAGTGAAAAGACATTTGTAATTGGCATCGGAATACAGGCAAAATAAAGGGGGGGAACCCTCATGCCCCTCTACCAACCCTGTAGGAGATAGCTGCAATGGGATGCCCCTGGAAGTGACCCAAGAAACAGATCGTAGAGGAATAATTGCAGACCTATGCAGAGAAATTAAAGAAAATAAAGAAGTCAAAGAGCTAAATAGAGAGAATGAAAACCTCAAAAAGGACCTAGAGGGATACAATGACAAATTTCGGAAAGACAGGACGCATGTGCTTCATGGACTTCGTTTTGGGGACCATGGGAGGGAAAGACCCCAGTGTGGAGTACAAGGGCACGATTGATGGTTGTTTGGGTTTGCCAAGGAGGAAACTTCGAGCACTTCCTTACGGAAAACATAACATCTTTTAGCAAAAAAAAAAAAAAAAAAAAATCCTCCAATTCAGGTGAAATGTGTATGTATGTATGTATGTATGTATGTATGTATGTATGTACATATTTATGTATATGTTGAAGCAATACAAGTTAGAGAGAACAACAGCAAAAGAGCTGGGAAAAAACTCTGGAAAGTCTCAGAAAAAAAATGCAAGACATGTATGGGAGAGTGCAGGGACTCAGGTGGGGTGGGGGTATGGCATGGAAAGGGAAGTGACTAAATTCGATTGAGAAATGATGTATGATTTGTGGAAAAAGCTTAATAACAATAAATAAATTAATAATAAGAAAAGAAAAGGAATGGAGATAGGAGGCAGTCTTATTGGCTTTCTGACTTTAAGGAGAATGCTTCTAGTTTTTCCCCTATTTAGAATGATGTTAGCTGTGGGTTTGTTGTATATGTCTTTAATTGTGTTGAGGAATGTTCCCTCCAGTCCTATTCCCTCTAGAACTTTAAACATGAATGCACAGTGAATTTTGGTTGAAGGCCTTTTGTGCATCAATTGAGATGACCATGTGTTTTTGTCTTTCTGGCTGTTTATGTGCTCTATGACATTTATTCATTGATATATGTTGAACCATCCCTGCATCTCTGGTATAAATCTGACTTGGTCATGATGGATGACTTTTTTTTGTTGTTGTTTTGGGGGCAAGGTCTCCCTCTAGCCCTAGCTAGCCTGGAAATTATTCTGTAGACCAATAATTTTTGAACTCAAAGAGATCTGCCTGCCTCTGCCTCCCTAGTGCTTGGATTAAAGGTGTGCACCACCACACCTGGCTGATGGATGACCTTTTTTATTTGTGCCTGTATGTGTTTTACAAGCATTTTGTTGAGAATTTTTGCATTTATGTTCATTTATGAAATGGGTCTATAGTTTTCTTTTTTGGTTGTATCTTTGCCTTTTTTGGTATTAAAATGATGCTGGCTTCATAGAAGGGATTTGGGAGATTTCCCTCTGTTTCTATCCTTTTGAGTAATTTGAGTAATAATGATTGTAGGTCTTCTTTAAATGTCTTATAGAATTCTGCTGTAAATCCATTTGGGCCTGGGATTTTTTAGTTGGGATGTTTTGTATTACTCTTTTAATATCCTCATATGTTTCCAGTCTGTTTAAGCCGTCAATCTCTTCTTAGTTAAGCTTTGGTGATTTCTATGGTTTCAGATATTCATCCATTTCTCTTAGGTTTTCAAATTAAGTTGAGTATAGGTTTTTAAAATGTTCCCATATGATTGCCTGGATCTTTTCATTATCTGTGTTATGTTTCACTTTTCATCTCCAATTTTATTGATTTGGAGTTAACCTTTCTTTCTTTTGGTCAACTGGGCTAAAGGTCTATCTATATTGCTTATCCTTTCAAAGAACCAGCTCTTGGATTCATTGGTTCTTTGTATTGTTTGCTTTGTTTCTATTTCATTGATCTCTGCTCTGATTATTGTTATTTCTTCCTGTCTGTTGGGTTGGGGATTCATTTGTTGTTGTCTTTCAAGTGTTTTTAGTTACAGCATTACATCCTTTATTTGTGCTGTTTCTGTTTTCTTAATGTAGGCACTTAGGGCTATAAATTTCCCTCTTAAGACTGCTTTTAATGTGTCCCACAGTTTTTTTGTGTGTGTGTTGTATTGTCCTTTTTTTTAGTTCCAGGAATACTTTTATTTCTTTCTTTATTTCTCCCTTGACCCATTCATTATTCAGAAGTGTGTTGCTTAGTCTCCATGAGTTGTTGTAGATAATAGGGCTCCTTCTGGTGTTAATGTTAAGCTTTATTGCACTATTGTCTGATAGAATGCATGGAATTATTTCAGTTTTCTTGTATTTGCTGAGGTTTGGTCTGTATCCCAGTAGATGGTGGATTTTGGAGACTGTTCCATGGGGTACTGAATAGAAAGTATATTCTTTGGTGTTTGAGTGGAATATTCAGTAGATGTCTGTTACATCCACTTGGTGTACTCTATTGTTCAGTTCCAATGTCTCTGTGTTTATTTTTTTCCAACTGACCTTGCCAAGTCCATTTTAAGAGACTCATTAATTTTATAAAATTTATAACTTTAGTTAATGTTGTCAGAATGTGACATACAATTACTAGCAAAGTAGAAGAGGAAACAGTGATTTGTCCAATTAATGATTTCCAAGTCAAGTTCATAAAGTTTAGAATTAAAAACATCAAAGAAAAAAATGGTTTCAAACATGGAAGTGGAAGGGGAATTAGTGGGAGAGGGGGACAGATGGAGGGAGATAAGAGAGAATGGGAGTAGTGAGTTTGACCTAGGAAACTATCAAGAATAAATAAATAAAAAGAAAAGATGAAATTATGCTGGAACATTCATAGTTTCAACTGCTCACTCTCATCCAAATCTTCAGAACTGTCATTAAGTTGTTCTCCTTATTTCTACTTTGTCCTTCCATTAGTGTATCATGCATATGATTACTGGGCTAAATTTTCGCCAAAGAAACATTTTCATCATGTGTCTCTGGATCTTCCTGCCTCTATTACAAAGTGTTTTGGGAAATTCCAGGTCCTCTACAATCAGAGGAAACTCCAGCCTGTCTTTTCAAAATTTCTTTTAAAATACTGTTTTAAATTTTTTTATTTATTTATTCAAAATTTCTTAACAATTACATCCAGATTTATCTTTGTAATTAGCTCTGAATTAACACTTATATTTCTACCTACCTCTTTTACTCAGATTTTCTCAAAGAAATTGCTTTAGCTGTAAAACAGTATTCCTTCCCAGTTTTCTGAGTCTCATGTTTATAGCCTTCAAATACTACATAATCAATGTATTTCACATTTTCCCAATGAGTGTGCAAATGAGAAACAGGTATGGTAGATTAATCTTAGCCCTTCAGTATGACTGTCAATGTTCAGTAGTTAGAAATTTTGTTCTCCAAGTAAAAGTGAGAACGATTTTATGCAAAAACTTTATTGATGAGTGTTTAACTCCCACAGAATTATATTGTACCTTAAATGAAGCAATGCTACATTGATGACCAATCTTGGAATTTGTAAACATTTTTTTTCTTCTGTGCTAAATAAAATCATGAATATCAAAGGAAAGTGGAGCTCATTAATAAGGATTATGCAAGCGGGGAAGTCTCTTTTCTTTCTTGGCTTTTCTCATCCAGGGAATGTCAGGCTATTAAGGCCAATTAACACATATATTAACCATCTCTTCTAAGCAGTAAGGAGCATGGCCATGCTGAGGGCCTTAAGTTGTATGTATCCACTCAGAATTGTGTCCTTAAGCATCAAGATTTCTTATGAGGCTTTGAGAATCAGGTGAACTGAAAAAGAGATCATGTGAATATTTCTAAACAAGGCAGGATGTTGATTAGATGATTAAGAGCTAAGTAATAAAGGAAATAACAAATCCAATGTCAAAACCTTGAGAGCTATGTCTTTAAACAAGAATAGGTACCAATTGGCAAAAACTTAAGAATCAGGCCAGGCATGGAGACACACACCTTTAATCCCAGCACTCGGGAGGCAGAGGCAGGTGGATCTCTGTGAGTTCAAGGCCAGCCTGGTCTCCATAGTGAGCTCCAGGCCAACTGGGACTAAAAGAAGACCCTGTCTCAAAAAGACAAAAAAAAAAACAAAAACCAAACCTTACGACTCACATCATCAGCTGGGCATGGGTGCTCAGCCTTTATCCAAGCACTCGGAAGGCAGAGGTCAGGTGGCATCTTTGTGAGTTCAAGGACAGGCCCTGGTCTACAGAGTGAGTGCCAGGATATAGCTGGGGCTACAGGGAGAACCCCTGTCTCAAAGAGACAAAAAAAAAAAGAATACTATCATCTCTGGATGTTGTAAGCCAAAGAGCACAATATAAAATATAAATTAGGAGAAAATCTATTTTATTTTTTTTTCTTTTTTCTTCACATAAATTATTTATTTACTTTATTGTTTAACTTAAATTCTAGACCGTGTTCCTGCCCATATCCCCACACCCTGCCAGAGCTCATGCATTCTGCCAGACATGCTTTCCATCTCTTAGTCATTCTCAATATTTTCCATGGGGAAGTTGACTGTTTTGAGCAGAAGTTCACTGTTTCAGTCAGTTCTTTGATGCAGTCTTTTCTGTTGTTGTTGTTGTTTCCAAAATGCGTTATGCCCAACTGCTTTGGACAAAAGCTCAGGGGGCCCTATACAAGAAATACTTACAATTGGGTAATTGGCACTAGCATCCACAGATGAGGGATACCATTCATCGTTTGTTTTTCTGGGACTGTGTTACTTCACTCAGCATGATGGAGAAAATCTATTTTATACAGAAGAAAACATAACTTTTCTTTTTCTCTCAGTCTTTGGAGATAGAATTTTTTTTCTTTTTGATCTTTTTGAGACAGGGTCTCCCTGTAGCCCCAGCTGTCCTGGAACTCGCTCTGTAGCCCAGGCTGGACTTGAACTCACAGAGATCTTCCTATGTCTGCCTCCCAAGTGCTAGGATTAAAGGCATGTGCCACCACTCCCAGTCAAAAGAATTTTTTTTGAGTGAATAGCAATAAGCTATTTGAATATGGCACACATCTTTCGTTATAGAGCAGAAAGATTCCTAACCTTATTGAGAATGGTTGTCAGAATTTTGTTCTGGTGAGAATGTGTTTGCAAACTCATGAATAGAGCTTAATATTTCACACAGCAAAGAAATTTTAAAAGCTATGTGGAAAAGAGATAAAGAGAAATGAGATAGCTGCAAGCAGAGGAGAAAGATTTAGGAAAGGAAAGCAGGTACATGCAAAGGAAATTCCAATTTGGTTTCTATTGCATGTTTGTGATGTAAATTCTCTTCTTGATTCCCCTTCTAAATATTCAGTAGCATCTACAGTTCTTACTAACATGATGTTGGACTTTACTTAGTTAATTTAATTAAAATTTTCTTGGGTGGCAGGAAAAATGTATTTGGTAGATCCTCAGAGGGTGAAGAGGGAACTGTACCAGTTGGGATATAAGGCTGTGTGACAATCTTCCTCCAAGGGAGCCTCCAAAGACACTTGGCTCCTTGTTTTCATGCCCCTATGTAGTCTGTTCATCAACTGAGTAGGGTTCGTCACATAACAATAGCATATTGGGACAAGATACTGTATGAGTTCCAAGGTTAAGTCACTAAATGCACCATAGCCTCTGTATTAGTCACTTTTCTGTTGCTGTGATAAAACACCATGACCAAAGGAACTTATAAAAGGAAGAGTTTATTTGAGCTTACAATTGACGGTTCCAGGGAATTAGAGTCCTTTGTGGCAGGAGGCATGGCGGCTGGAGTTGGAGCAGCAAGCTGAGGGTCACATCTCGAAATGAGCACAGGAAGCAGAGAGAGAGAGAGTGCGACTGGAGACCGCGAGGCTTGTTAAACTCACTAAGCCTGCCCCCAGTGACATACTTCCTCCAGCATGGCCACACTTTCTAAGACCTCCAAGAACAGTGCCACCAACTGGAGACAAATGTCTGAATACTTAAAGTCTATGGGGGACACTCATTCAAACCACCATAGCCTCCAACTTGCTCACTGATGAACTTCTCTTTTCTGGGAGACACCAACTTTGTTTTGTAAGTACACTCCATCACTCCTATAATGAGGAGTATATGGTCAGAAACAGGCTTCTTTCCAACAAACAACACTAATCTGAGAATGATGGCAGTGATCCACCTGTACAGGAGATCCTCCAATTCCAATCAATCCTTCAGTAGACTATATCCTTAACTAATACTTCCAGGACACAACAATGTGAGACGGCAAGCTGGACCCAATCAGATGTTTTTGTGTCCCTAACCCACAGGAAATGGGAGCATGACAAATGATTGTCATCCTTCTTTGGTTTTAACATCTGAAATAATATATTACACAGCAATAGGTAACTTATATCAGTGGTTTTTCTGCCATGTCATTGATTCCATTAATGCTATTAAAGACCAAAATTTATCTTATTAGAAGGAGCAAGGTTCTGGAATCGTAGCAGGATTCTAGTGGCAATTTTCCAGGCATAGAATTTCTATTTTTTTTTCTAAAATTCAGTTTCTTTATAACTAAAATGTGGCTTTTGGTGTTTGATAAGATAGTAAGGATTATAAATCACCATAGTATATAGATTTGGAATCCTACAGTTAATAATATTGAGTTCCTAGCACTTGGGAGGCAGAGGCAGGTGGGTCTTTGTGAGTTCAAGGCCAGCCTGGTCTACAGAGTGAGTTCCAGGACAGCTGGGGCTACAGAGAGAACCTGTCTCGAAAAGACCAAAAAAAAAAAAAAATATTGAGTACAGTACCAATAGTTATTTATATTTTTGTGCTGTTATTGGAAATGCTAAGACAATGAAATCAGCTTTCCATGCTATGTAACTTTCAATTCAGCTAAGTCCTACACTATCTGGGTGCTGTCCAATCCAAAAACAACTTGTCTTCTTGGGAAATAATACCCTGATGGCTTTTAAATGTTCCTGAGGAAGAAAATGGTGGAGCCGTGAAAAGTAAACTGGACACAATTAGTTCTGTGTCACAATCCCTTTCATCTCTTTTTTTTTTTTTCCAGTATGGATTCTGTTCCATAACTGTTCTGCACTTTGTGATGTGAGGATTTTCTTTGTGGATACTGACCATGGACTTTGGAGCCTCCTCATCTAAGAAACCAGAAGTTCTTGAGGGTTTATGGTCTTTGGGGCAACCTACAATCCATGACTGACTGCTTTGTGATTACAAGATGGCAGTACATATGCCTTGACAAAAGACAAACGCAGAGGTACAATTGATGTTCCAAAGCTTACTCCAGGAGGGGGCAGAGTCTGGTATTTCTCCAAAAACTGAAACTTTGCCTGGCTTCTTCCCTCTTTCTATTCCACTTCTCACATTCCTGGGAGAACTTCTTCAATATATTACTTGTCTTGGGATTTTTGGCTCAAAGTCAGCTGCTGAGAGATCCTAGAGAGAGAACTGGAGCTGGCTGTACCCTCTCAAACATTTATTCATTTCCTATGTTTAGCAACAAATGTGACCAAGCAGCCAATTCAACTGTTGATCTGATTATCTGATAATTAGCATTACAGATGAGGATTATTACTTGTTTTAATTCCAGAAATACTACTGCTTCCAACCTAGCTGAAGGTCAGGTAATTGAACTGGAAGCAACATTGATGAGAATAATATTGTTTCTAGTAAATTCAAATTATACACACAATGACTAGACTACATAATGCAAATAACATACTCAGTGATAATAAAGGAGCTAGTGAATGAATACCTTTTATGCAATTTTGAATTTTTTTCAACTGATTTACAAACTCTGAATCACTTACTGCTCTTAGGGGAAAATGGGAAAGAAATGAATACATAAGGATCTCTCCTTTAATGCCAGGGCATGTGTCTAAGTGCTCTATGTATTTTTTTTTATTTCACATCCATTCTCTACACAGGATTCCTACTTTGGAAAAAAACAAACATCTGAGGGTCAGAGCACTCAAGCAGCTTGGAAAGGGCTACAAAATAAGTAATAAATGAATAGATTCAAGATTATGTCTGTATGATCACCAAATAAAAGCTCTTCCTGAATAAGATTACCTGATACCAGTAAGAAAATGTTGATCAAATCACACTGTTGCCACATACCTCACAATTTGGGATGCGTCTGACTCTGTAGTATGCTTGCTAGTTTGTCAGAGAAACAAACTTTCCATATTCTGCCAATGCACTTAAGAGCATACAAATTCAGTGCTTCACCAGCCAATGAAATACTGGTGATTTTTAATTATATGTCTATACTCAGTTCAATCCCATGATTAAACATGCAATACCAATACATTAACTTAAAAAATTTTTTTCATGTGTATGAATGCATTGTCTCCATGCAGGTCTGCGCACCCATGTCGTGCAATGCTGCGGAAGTCAGAAGAAGGTCTCAGATTCCCCTGGAATTGGAGTTCTCCTGGAATTGGAGTTACAGACGGTTCTCAGCTGCCATGTGGGTGTTGGGGATCGAACCTGGGTCCTCTGCAAGAGTGGTCGGTGCTCTTAACCACTAGGCCATCCCTCCAGCCCCCAATATATTAACTTTTTGCTCCTCTTTACAGGAACCTTTGTTTCCCATCCATTATTGATTACCTAATTGGTCTGAAATGAAGTGAGAAAGCCCAGCATTTCACTTTCATCTGTGTTATTGTCAAAAGTGTTTGCATTAAGTCCATTAGTAGATATTTTTTCACAGCAGTGAATTTTCACTCTTTAGGCTTCTAGGAAAACCTAATAAGAGAATTAGTAACATTGGAAAATCAAGAAAAGACATTGTAGAACAATGAAACATCAACCTGCTGTTGGGAACCGAGTGCCAGTTAGAATTATGTTGATCGAAAGCTATTCAATGTCCTTGGCTATTCATCTTGGCCTGCTTCCTTCCCTGACTCATGAAGAATTACTCTGGTCCTACAATCCTCAACTTCCTTGACCTTATTTTGTATTTTAATTATTATTTTTATTTTATGTATATGCACATATTGTCGATATTTCCATAAGTGCAACCATATTGTACAATGCTACGGGTGATCAAAAGAGGGCATTGGATTCCCTGGAAGTGGAGTTAGGTATGGTTGTTAGCTGCCATGTGAGTGCTGGGAATTTGAGCCCCGGTCCTCTGCAAGATCATCCAGTGCTCTTAACCGCTGAGCCATCCTTCCACTTCCCCCTTATCCTACTTTGGATTCTGCATTGTGAGCTAATCATAACATTTTATAGTACACACCAAAAAGATTTAATGAAGGTTAAGTGATAGGGAAAACTCCTACCATCAAAATCTTCCCCTTCCTCTAAAGGATTTTTATTAAAAAGTTATCAAACTGAGGCTGACAAGATGGCTTAGCATGAAAAGGCACTTTCAGCCAAGCCTGACTACCTGCATTCAGTCCCATGATAGGTTTGAACCATGGGGCCCACATGGTTAGAAGGAGAAAATTTACTTCTGCTAGTTGTCCTCTGACTGTGATACGAACACTGTCACACACACACACACACACACACACACACACACCCTACAAATACAAATAATCAATCAATCAATCAATAATCTGCAATAAAATTGTCACCCAACTGTTAACATGGAAGATTCTTTTCTTTCTTGAAGTGGGATATTTTATGTCATGCTTAAATCAAGTAACTTCTAATTATGTTCCAAGATGTACACTCAAAGAACCACTAAACTAAATATGTTCCTAAAACAACATGAGCTTTATGGACACTTAAAAAATGATATTACTCGGGCTGGAGAGATGGCCTAGCGGTTAAGAGCGCCGACAGCTCTTGCAGAGGACCCGGGTTCGATCCCCAGCACCCACATGGCGGCCGAGAACCATCTGAAACTCCAATTCCAGGAGAACTCCAGTTCCAGGGGAATCCGAGACCCTCTTCTGACCTCCGCGGCATTGCACGACACGGGTGCACAGACTTGCATGCAGACACATTCATACACATACAGAAATAAATAAAATTAAAAAAAAAATGATATTACTTAAATGATAAACACTAAAATGATAGCTTGCAAATGAAAAATATGTCACAAAAATAATCATTAACAACAGCATGATCAAAATGTTTCTGAAAGTTAATCATTTACTCCCCATCATCTCACATTCACAAAGTGGTTCAAAAGTCAATTAGTATAGGAAAAAGTGAATCACAGTTTCTTTTAACAATGTGCTGATTTTTTCAAACAGATAGCTTTTAGGGCATTTTTCCTGAAAATATTCACTATTTTATTGACATGGCATCCTTAGACGTGATGTTCTTGCAGGAAAAAAAAAAGTATAAATGGACTATAAGTATGCCACAAACATCTCAGTGAGGATCCAAGATGACGTATGGATATCCATTATCTTATTTTTCTGACTGATATTCCTGGCTCACGTTTCCTTCACCCTGGGCTACAATAAACAAAACCTTATCCCCTAGCTTATAATAACCCCATTTGCTTATGTTGAGCTAACACATTTTCTTGCAGCTGGTGTGGAGTATACACTATAATGACAGATATACTAAGATGAAAATATTACATGTTAATAGAGCATAAGTGAGAGATAACTACATATCTGAATGGACAGAGAAAAATATATATGATGACTTTTTTGTACAGGCTCTCATAAGGCCTAGGCTGAGTTACCACTCTGGGTTTTTCTGATGACATTTTATTTAAATTTAACTTTGAGATCTGCTTATTTGTATGCTTTAGGAGAAGACCAATCCTGTTAGTGCCACCCACCCCTCAGATACACTATCTCTGCTATTGCTATGAGAATAACTTAAAGAAGTGCCTTCCAAATAGTGAAGACAGAAAATGGAGAAGATCATGTAGGCTATCCTGTGATCAATGGGGGAATGAGTTGATATCAATCAGAGCTAATACACATCCATGACAGGTATATTCTATGCAGATGAGACATGTTATACTACACGACTTCTGAGGACATTTCTGATGGGATTAAATCTAGCACAATGACGTGCTCTTTATTCTTTCTGTTTCTTTCTGTTTCTCTCACTATTTTCTCCCATCCAAGTACAAACCCCAGGTCCAATCCTGCTTAATTTCAGAGATTAGACAAGACCAGGCATGTTCAGGGTGGTATGGCCATAGAGTCTCTCACTATTTTCTATCCTCTACTTTTGATTCTTACTAAGAATAAAATAAACTTTATTAGCTCTTACAAAAAACTAAAGGATAAATAATCAAACAATGAAAAGTATAATATAAAATTCACTGTTCCCATTAAATTAACACCCCCCCTTAGAATCACATGGAGATACTGTCCATTAGGACTTATTTATTTTGCATTGTAGAAGTGTTATATCTTGAGAAAGCATTCAAAGGATTTACATGAAGTATACTACATATATGTACTCAGTAATATGCCTTTTAATTACTATTTCTTGTTCTACTTTTTAAATGTTGTAGTATATCCAAACATGCATTAGTTTACATATATGCATTATAGGCTAGGATACACATATGAGAAAGTATATGCAAATTTTTTTCTTTCTGAGACTGGGTAACCTTGCTTAATAGTATACGGTCTGAGTTTATCAATTTTCCTGTGAACTTTGTGATTTCATTTTTCTTTAGAGCTGAATAATATTCCATTTTATATATGCAACATATTTTCATTATTCATTCACCTACTGATGGACAACTAAGTTGATTCCATTTCCTTGTGTGCTGGATAGCTTTGGTATCAAGTTGACACACCTAGGTTGAGGGACCCTCAGTTGGGGAATTGCCTCCATTTGACTGGCTTGTAACCACATCTGTGGGGTAGTTTCTTGATTGCTGAGTGATGTGGGAGGGCCCAGACCATTGCGGGCAGTGCTACCCTTGGACAGGCTGTTGTGTATTGTGCAAGAAAGCAGGTTGAGCATTGGACCAGCAGAGCAAGCCAGTAGGAAGTATTTCTCCATAGCATGTGCTTCAGCTCCTGCCTCCAGATTCCTGCCCTGAAATCCTATGGTGGGCTCCTCAGTGATGAACTGTGACCTAGGAGATGTGAGCTGAATAAATCCTATCCTCCCCAAAATGGTTTTGGTCAGAGTGTTTTGTCACAACAAGTGAAAGGAAACTAGAACAGAAACTGGTGTCAGAGAGTGGGCTGTTGCTGTGACAGACCTGACCTTGGTGTTTTCAGGATTGTCAAAGTGTGCAGAACTCAATGGCTGGAAAAGCCATTGAGTGCTTAAAGTTTGTTGTTATGGAAGTTGGAACAGTTATGCTGAAAGAATTGTAGACAATGAAGGCCTGGATTGTGAAGCTTCAAGAGACCATCAGGCTTATTTGCGTATTTTTGAAATGAGAATCTGTGGCTTCTGGTCAGCTGGGGCTGAAGAATCATCTGTATGTAACAAGAGACCAGAACCTGAAGTGAAACCTTTGTTTTTCTGGGACAAATGATGCTGGTTAGCTGGGTCTGAAAAATCATCTGTAAGTAAGAAGAGACCAGCATCACTGACATAAAATCTTCTGGGAAGAATTTCCTCAGGGTTAGCACACAGAAGCTGTGGTCCAGAGGAGGCCCGAGCCTCCATCTCTAGCTGAAAGCAGGACCTGGTACTGTGTAAGAATGTAAGAGAGTCCTGTGTGGTTCTGGTGTTGAAATGTGAAGGGGTCACAGAGAACAACTGAGACTTGGCACTGTGGGAGGCCAGGAAAGGCCATTGGTGAAAGCAAACCCTCAGTTACAGCGAAGACCCCCAAGATTGCAGGAGTCGTGAAGAGAAGCTGAGGCTTTGCACTAGAGAGGTCAGGAGCGCCCACTGGTGAAGGTGCAGCCTCAGTTTCAGTGGAGACTCCAGCCTTTTGGAGATGCCAGGACCATGGGATGACCACCAAGGACAACAGCAGGTGTGGAATGGAGCTGACCTGGGCCTGCAAGATGAGCTGTGTGTGCTGTGGATGGCAGAGTCAGAGAAGGGGAGCTGCAGAAATTCTTGGGAGCCCAGAAGATCCTGAATGAATCCCAGATATCCGGACTTTAGCTACTTTGTTATGCCTAATTCTTCCCTTTGAAATAAGACAGTACTTGTTTTGGATTTTACAGGAGCCCACAGTTGAGAGACTCTTAAAAGAGACTGTGAACTTTTCAGCATTTGTATTTTTAAATGACTGTAGTTCTTTTAATGTTGTACTGTCTTATGTTGTAATATTAATGTTAATATCATATCTTGGGAACAAAAATGGGAAGGCTGTGGTTTAATAATGATGTTTTGTGTGTCAAGTTGACAAGGGGTCAATTGTGCTGGATACTTTGGTATCAACTTGACACACCTGGGTTGAGGGTGCCTCGGGGAATTGCCTCCATTGGACTGGCTTGTAGCTATGTCTGTAGGGTATTTTCTTGATTGTTGAGTGACGTGGGAGGGCCCAGCCCATTGAGTGGTGCCACCCCTGGGCAGGCTGTTGTGTGTTGTATAATAAAGCAGGTCCATTTATATTCAGACTTTGTAATCTTGGTATATGGGTGGAGGGTATGTAGGCTGGGAATGACATACAGTTTGTTTTCAGATGATATAATTTTAGTATAGGTGAAATATATATATATATGTGTGATATATATATATATATATATATATGTATATGTATATATCATACAGATTGGAGGGAACAACAACAGCAGAGGAACTGGGACAAGGAATTGACTGAAACAGTGAAGTTCTCCCAAGGACAATAATTCTCTGCTTTGAAAAACTTTGAAAAGACTCAGATAAAGATACAGGGCAGGTATGGCAGGGTGCATGAACTCTGGTGGAGTGGGGGGCATGGAAGGGAAATGAATCTAGATTGGACTGAGAAATGATGTATGAAATGCACAAAATTTCAATAAAGATATTAAAAAGGAAAAAAAAAGGAAAGCAGGTTCTTCATTGGGCTGGGAGAGCAAGCCAGTAAAAAGTATTCCTTCATAGCCTGTGCTTCAGCTCCTGCCTACAGGTTCCTGCCCTGAGTTCCTACGTTGGGCTCCCTCCATGATGAACTGCGACCCAGGAGATGTGAGCCAAATAAACCCTTTCCTTTCCAAGATGGTTTTGGTCAGAGTATTTTGTCACAACAATTGAAAGGAAACTAGAGCACCTTGCTATAGTGAATAGAGCAACAATAAATACAATGGTCCAAATATCTCTTTGATAAGGTATGGAGTCCTCTGGGCATATGTTCAGAAGTGAAATAACTGAATCTTCTGCTAGTTTTATTTTTAATTTTATGAGAAACCTCTAAATTGATTTCCAAAATGATTATACTATATTATAATCATTTATACTATACTATATTAGCTTCCCATCAATAATGAATAAAGGCACAACTTTCTCCACATCCTTTCCAAAAATTGTTGTCCAATCTCTTGATGATAGCCATTCTGACTGGAGTGAGGTGGTATCTCAAAATATTTTTAACTTTCATTTCTCTGATGACTAGGGCTACCCTTGATTTTTGATTTGCTCTTCTCCAAATGAATTTACATCTAAGCTCATTGCTGCTTATTAGGCATACTAAGCTGAAATACTATGACACCAAGTTGGATGGAAGATCTGTTAAAAAAGACAAAGTTTGGGGGCTGAGAAAATGGCTCAGTGATTAAGAGCCACGACTGCTTTTGCAGAGCACCTGGCTTCTGGCTTTGAACCCCAGCATCCACATGGCAGCTAACAACTGTCCATAACTCTAGTCCCAGGGGATCCAATCCCCTCTTTTGGACCTCTGAATTGTAAGACATGGGTGCAATTACATACCTGCAGAAAATACACTCATATGCATAAAATTAAAATAAAATATTTTTAAAATTTTAAATAAAGACAATGTTGGGCTTCTTTGCCATTAACAAGGAGTAGACATTTAATAAACCTTTGTGAATTAATTACTTCATAGAAGCATCTAGTAGCTCCCTATACTGCTTCAATGTATGGTTCTATTAGATATTTCTTCATCCTAAAACCTTAATTATAATGCAGAAATCACTCATTCCTTGTCTACTATGAATTATCTCCATCAAGAATTATTTTTATCTTGCTTAAAATTCATAGAACAGATGAGCTGGAATATATGAATGGGAAGCTAGATTTGGAAAAGTATTACGAATGGGGACAAAAAAGAGGATTTAGAAATAGGGAGAGTTTCAAGTATCTAAGGAAGTGCCCGATGTTCCCTGACATGTCAGAGAGCCAAAGACTTCTCCAGCTGCAACTGGGATCCTAAGGAGGCAGGCAACAGAATGCTTTGAAAACCTTTGCACTATCTTCTTTGATTTTTAAGCCAGCTCTAAGAATAAGCAATTATCTTTTTGATGATGATCAAATAAGTCACGAGAAGAAACTGATCAGAAATGCCCTGACTGGATTCTTCTGGAAGCTACTCAGGTAAGAGAAGGATAAAAGGTGAATTAAGGTTTGGGGAAAGGAAATAGATACTATATGGGAAGAAAGGTAGGGGAAAGTGAAAGAAAAATGAAGCCAAGATTAGCTAGAGGATGAAGACAAATGGAAAAATAAAGCGGATCTTTTACTGACTGAAAAATCAGTCATGATAAGGAAGGTAGAAAAATCTATGGCTTGATATACATTTTGTGACAACCCCTTCAGTCTCTTGAATTGTTATTGCTTTTTGTTAACTCCTTACTATGGAATTCTGCTGTAACTATAATGAATTAACGAACTGAATTTTATTTTTGTTTGTTTTTAGTACATTTGATAAGTGAAAAAAATAGATAGCAGTTTTCTTAGAGAGACACAATTGTTTATGTGTAATGTTAACATAATAATTGGCCATACTGCTGAAACCTGTCACAGGTGAAACAAATGACTGCCATCAAAGCACTTTAGCCAATTTGAAACCTCTCTTTGCTTTTCATGGCTGTCTGTTAAGGGGCTTCCCGGCAGTTGCTTATTTGATGTCCAAGTGGTATTGCTGTAATGGGCAAGGGATGAGATTTCATCTCAAAACAAATTATTAGGCCCTGAATACTGTGGAACAGAATCCTCTGGTGGTGTAGTAATTCTGATTCTTAGCTTGTCCCTAGTTCCGGTGGTAACATCAAGCAAGTTTATATCTCCTCCTTATGCAGATAATTACCACATTCTGAATATTGTACTAGAAAAATGGACTTTTATGTATGTCTTTGTATGGTGAACCTAGATTGTAAACTTGATGAAATAGATAACCACCTAGGAGACAAACCTCTAGGCACGCCTGTGAGGGATTATCTAGATTTAATTGATGTGTGAAGAATTGCTTTCCAGGAGATACCATTCTATGCGCTAAAGACCTCAACTGAATGAAAAGAAGGAGAAATCAAGCTGAGAACATCATTCATTGCTTCCTGTTTCCTGATTCTGGATACAATGTCATCAGTAGTTCCAAGATTCTGTAGCCATGAATTCTCCCCATGATAGACAATATCCCCTATGCCTAAAAACTTCAATAAGCCCTTCCTCCCTCAAGTTCCTTCTTGGCAGGTATTCTAACACAGCAATTAGTAAAGTAACTAACACAGTCCCCAAGATATACGTGTATATTTTATGTTATTTGATAGTTTATTCTGATTGTGTGTATCTTAATCAGAATACATCATTCATGAACATAAGAGTGTTGGCATACAATAAGGTCTCTTACTGTTGATCAGCAGTTGCTCAAACATCTCCAAGGATGAGTACTTAACAAGCCTTCTTTATATATAGTAATCTTCCCATTAGTGGAGGTTTAAAACTGAATTATACTATAGAAATCATTAAGGTTGCTCCAAGCCACAAATCTATATTAAACCTATATTAAACTATATTAAAACAAAGCAAAAAAAAAATAAACAAAGGAGCCTGGCCTTTGAATCCATTTCTATTTTCCACATTATTAATTCCGTTGCATTTCTATTTAATGTGATATGCATGGTAAAAATTTTTTGTAAATTCACTGAATTTATGTTATGAAAGAATTTTGTCTTCTTGATAGAAATAGCTTCTTTTAAATGTAACATGTTATTTAGCATTCTCGTGTGAGGCATTTTGATTTTGCGAAATATATATATATATATATATATATATAAATAAAATAAGTGTTATTTAAAATAAGCGTGTATTTTTCTGATCTTTCCTTAGAATAAAATGGCATCCTAGAGCTGGGCGTGGTGGCGCACGCCTTTAATCCTAGCACTTGGGAGGCGGAGGCAGGCGGATCTTTGTGAGTTCAAGGCCATTCTGGTCTACAATGTGAGTTCCAGGCCAGCTGGTGCTACAGGGAGACCATGTCTCGAAAAGACCAAAATAAATAAATAAACAAACAAATAAGTAAATAAATGACTAAAATGGCATCCTAAAAAGAAATTAACTAGTTAACACCTCCAAAATTGTCTTAGGTACCATAGTGAAAATTTTAGAGACTAAGGTGTTTTTACACCAGACAATACAAAATACATGAGGAAAACATATTTTTTAATAAGACAAAAATTAAGACATGAACAGAGACCTTTGCATAGCTATGAATTCAGAGGGCAATGTATGTTCTGTATCCCATGTTGAAGTTTTCATTTTGCCCAGAAGTGATACAAAGTAAAAAAAAATATATGTATCATATTTCAGTTCAGTTACACTTGTTTGATTTGGAGGTGATTTAATCTAATGAAAACAATAATAAAATCCATAATTAGAAATGTATATTTCACTTAAGAAATTAAATTGGGGGCTGGAGCGATGGCTCAGCAGTTAAGAGCACTGGCTGCTATTATAGAGGACCTGGGTTCAATTTCCACCACCCACATGGCAGCTAACAACCATTCATAACTCCAGTGCCAGAGCATCTGGTGCCCTCTTCTGGCTTCCTCCGGTACTGCTCTACATCTGTGCACTTAGAAGAAAAACGAGAGCCATAAAATAAAAACAGATAAAATATTTTTTTAAAAAAGGGCCTAAAGTGGCATCTGCTTAAGGTTCTCTGCTTAAGACTTTTACAATTTCCATTCTTCTAAATACCTATGATGCCTGAATTATCCTTTCTGTGGTGCAATTTTCTTCAGAAGTATGATGGATCAGTATTTCCTGCATATCAAAAGATCTGCTCCCTGAAAGGAAATTACTCGTGACAGCCATGTGACAGGAAAAGCTTAATTACAGGAAGGAAATGAGGACGATGATTCTTTCCCTGTTCCTGCAGCCAAACCTTTCGAGATGCAATTTTGCAATTTCTCTCAGTATAGAGGCAGAGTTGATTTCCCTGCCCCTTAAAGCTGGGTGGACCTCTGGCTTACTTGAGTCAATAGTTCTCACCACAAGTCATGACATATTGGTTCTGAGTTTATGCTTTCTTGTCTTTTCTTTTCTTTCTCTCAGAAGCATTGGAATACTGTGGGACAACACGCTAAAGATAACCTGTTGGATAACAAGAGACATGTATCATAGCTAACAGACAGGTAACTTGAGAGAAACCCTCTTAATAGATTAGTCACCCTCGGCCAATCTGCAACTGACACAAAGTCATGGCCAAGCTCCAATGAAATCAGTTTACCCTCTCCAACCCAGAAGAACTGATGAAGTTAGTGTTAAAATGCATTAAATTAGGTGTTGCTTTGTTACTCAGCACTAGTTAATCTTGTAAATTGCAATCACCTGCAAGTGTTCCTTAAAATAAACAACAAAGACATGGCCAGGCAAATCAAGAGATATTTCAGTGCCAAACCCCAATAATAAATCTCAGTTTTCCTAATTTGTACCTGATCCTAGAAATGAGGTATAATTGTTGTGGCTATTCATAGAAAATGAATTAGCATAGAAATTATTATGGGCAAGGAAATGGTTGAAAGTTTAAAATTCTTACGACAGAAAGAATAGTAAAAAAAAAAATCAGAAACCACTGAAGCTGTGATTGTCACCTGGTAAATATTGATTAAGGAGAATGAAAAGTGAAAGTATAAAAAGCACAGACTGAGCATAGGTGTTGACCGTGGGCCGTGCTCCCACCCCAGAGATTACTGCTCACTTCTTAGCACTGTAGGCAGGATGAAAATGGCAGTTCTGTAAAGCTGTTAAAGCAATGTCTTAATGTTTTTCTTCCTAAGCAGTGTGAGTTTTCTATTTAAATTTCTATTCCACAGAAGAGCTGCATCAGCGAGCAGCAAAGAAGCACATCTCGGTAAACTTGCTGCCTTGAATTTACTCCCAACCCTTCCATTTTCTCCTTTAAAATTGGGGTTTTCAAGTCTTTAGATTATACATCTTCAGCCTACCTTGGTAAGTTTTTATCTGTAACACTAGATTGAACAGCCTAGGCCATTTTCTTTAGCATTTGCCTCACTCTTCCTTCTTCTAGACTCTGTTAAAGGGAGTCGTGAACCAAGAACTGTTTTTAAATGCACAGTTCATAAATCTTTTCATATGGGAACAATTGAATCAGCAAACCACATAGCAGCCAACTTCTACTTCACCTGTGTTCTTCTGTATTTTTATTTCTTTGGACACAAAACTAAGAAAATATGATATATTCTTCGGAGTGGGAAAGTTTACCAATCCTTACAAACAACAGTGGAGTGTGTGCTTCAGCTTTATTAAGCCAGCTTATCTCATTTTATTATTTTTTATCTGTACAAGCAGTCACCAGAATGTGAGATGTACTTGAGGTAAGGTGTTTAAAGCAAAGTAGACTACAAAATAAGTGATCAGCAGCCAAGAACAAATGGCTAAGATCTGAACAACAGCCATTTATGGCATCAGGTTAGTGTGTAAAGATGGCCCTTGCACTTTGAAAGCTCTTAGCTACACATTGCTAAGTTGTTAAAATGAACCACACCTGGGGCTGGAAAGATGGCTCATCAGTTAAGAGCGCTGACTGCTCTTGCAGAGGACCTGGGTTCAATTCCCAGCACCCATATGATGGCTAAGAGCAATCTTTTTTATTGTTTTTTTAATTTTTATGTGTATGAATGGACTGTCGGCATGTAGGTTGTGCACCCGTTTCATGCAATGCCGCGAGGTCAGAAGAGGGCGTTGGATTCCCCTAGAACTGGAGTTACGGACGGTTCTCAGCTGCCATGTGGGTGCTGGGAATCAAACCCGGGTCCTCTGCAAGAGCAGTCGGCGCTCTTAACCCCTAGGCCATCTCTCCAGCCCCTAAGAACCAACTTTAACCCATGCATGGTGGTGCACGACTTTAATCCTAGCACTCAGGAGGCAGAAGCAGGTGGATCTCTGTAAGTTCAGGCCAGCCTGGTCTACAGAGTGAGTTACAGGCCAGCTGGGGCTATAGGGAGACCCTGTCTAAACACACACACACACACACACACACACACACACACACACACACACACACACACTGTGAATCCCAGGGAGACAGATTTACACTGACAAAAAAACTGACAAAAGGTGAGAGGGTGGGTTTAGTTTGATACCCTTTTGAGAAGTGTAACAAGGGAGCAGCAAAGGAAGCTGGTCTCTGAAATGCCTCCCCAATAATGCCAAACCCCAAACCACAATATGTTGGCGAAAGCCAGCAGTTAAGGGAGAAATTAGTTCCTGAATTCTCATGTATATTACTTACAGTAGAAACAAAGTAGCATGCAAAAGAGATGGAAAAGCAAGACTTTAGCTCTATACTTAAACTTATCAGCCATTCACTGAAAAATAAGAAACAGGAAAACTGGAGAATATTAGACAACACACTAATACCTGTTAAATCTTGGTTTCGGAATATTTTAGGCATATTTTTCTTTATCTTTAAAGAGTCCATAATAATATATTAATCAGGAAAAATAAAAAAAAAATATATATGGAAGAATGTATGTTGACCCACCAAAGAAGCAGCTACCTACAAGGAGATGTTTCATAATAATACAGAAAGAGAGATCTGAGTGCCTATTTAAGCCTATTTTCTGGCATACTTCTGAATGATAGTTTTCAATGAGGTTTTAAAAGAAAAATTTGGGGAGTGTTTTTTGAAGCAAGGTCTCCCATTAGTCCCAGCTGGCCTGGACCTCTTTCTGTAGACCAGGCTGCCCTTGAACTCACAGAGATCCCCCTGCCTCTGCCTCCCAGTACTGGAATTCAAGGTGTGTGCCACCATGTCCAGCATTAAAAAGAAAATTTTATCTGTTTGGAAAGTATGTCTCCTAATACATCCAAATTTTCTCTGTTTCTTTCAGTGCAGGGAAAGAATGTATACAAGAAAAGTAAATTAGAACATGAGAAGGTAAATGATTCCCTGAGAAATTATTAAAGTTCTAACAGCTTTAAAACCTAGGGAAATAATCCCAATTTCTGTACCCAGATAATTGGAAATTAAATAAATTCTTTTAACAAAAGCATAAGAAAGGCTGATGGAAAACACATATTATGATTATTTTATTGGAATGCTTAGTCTAGTGGCATTTTACACATTTGCTATATCTATATGTTTGGTCCTCTATACCCTATAGAATTTCTTCCTATGACTACATTCCCTGGATTCCAGTAGCACACCTGGACCTCTGCCCACTTGGCTGTGTGGTATTGCTTACCAAGAACAAGGAGGGACACATTAGCAGCAAAGAACTGCCCTTCCCATGTGTTTGTTAAACACAAAAGGGCAGGTGAGGAGCATAGAGTTCAGTGAGCAGGAGCCCGGCTATCTGCCTTACAAATATGTAGTTTGAAGCATTGGCAGGAACAAGGACCCAGTAGGTGGCTGATCTGCTGCCTCTCTACTCTGTGTGGGCCCTTAAATCCTTTCCTTTGAGCTCCCTAATATAGCTCTTCTAAGGGATAACTATTTAAATAGAAAGCTCCCACTGTTTGGCAAGTCAAAAAGCATCAGTTCACTGTTCTAACAGCTCTACAGCAGCTCTGAAAACACAGAGGAGATGGGTGAGCAGGAATCCCCAAAATAGTCTATTTGATCCACCAGAAGTGACTTACTTACAGTGCCACAATTGAGAAGGGAAAAGTCGTTCCTCTGGCCACTCCTTTTCATCATTAATATCCTCAGAGATATCCAAGTAACAGGTTACCTTGCAGATACTGTGCTTCTTGCTCACATGCAAGTAGGACTTCCCAGTGATCTTATCCTGTGATTCAGGGCATTTATTTTTATGCTCCAACCAAAGTAGTATGCAAGGCCAGCTACACAGAGAAGATGAGGAACGTCTCCTCATTCACAGCGGCATAATTATTTTCAACAATAGTATGAAAAGGCTCAAGAACATATTTGTAAATACCGTGGTTATTAGTATTTAAAAATGAATTATTTCATAGGATGGATTCATCAAGGATTGTAAAAAGTGCAAAGAATCAGGAGTAAATCAATGGAAAAAGACTAATTCATGAATAGTGAACACAACTATACAATTAAGCACTTTGCCTTGTGTTACAGATTATAAATGCATGGCTCAGACAAAGGAGAGATGCTGAGGGATATATAGATTAAAGGTTCATTGAACTGATGATAAAGAGTTTTAAGTCTGATGTAATGTATTAAAAAAAGTACAAGGGCCAGGCGCGGTGGCACATGCCTTTAATCCTAGCACTCAGGAGGCAGAGGCAGGCAGATCTTTGTGAGTTCATGGCCAGCCTGGTATACAGAGTGAGTTCCAGGACAGCTGGGGCTACAGGGAGACCCTGTCTTGAATACACCAAAAAAAAAAAAGTATCAGGAAGATGGGAACAGTTTTAATGATGGAATCGAAAAGGGATGAAGTAGCAGAAATGTGCCATAGTCAACTAGCTGATAAAGATGTTGAAAGAAACCTGGTTAGTAGGGGCGTGACTCAAGTGTCAAGTGTCTGTTTCATAGTGGGATAGGGCAGATGTGGGATTGTTGTCACTGGAATGTCAACACAAGTCAGTTAACATCTTTCTATGGAACTTTTGATTAAATAGAATGAGATTTCAAGAATAGTAATTTTGTGGTTAATCGGGAGACACTATGTTTGCTGAGTGACTTCTTCCAGAAAAATTAATAATTCTTCTAGATAAATTAATAACTGTGAAGAACAGAAATCCAACATGTCATACTCTGTGTAGTTTAAACTGTGAGTTTCCCATTTATCTCAGAGGTGGAATTAGAAAAGATAACCAATTTATATCTAATCCTACTGGAAATATTTACATTAATTCACATCAAAAGCAGAGCATAGTTGAAGATGGGAGAAAAGCCAGTGCAAGTACCAAGTGACACAGACACATTTGGAACAGTTGACCTTATTCTCTAAAGTCTTCCTAAAATGTATACAATGTTCAAACAAATTTTCTTCTTACATAATTAAAGGGAAATGGCAAAAACCTGTGACTTAGAGGTAACAGGGCATCACAGCAAGAAATGAAAGAAGTACCAAATGTTCCCAGTTCCAGTTGACACTGAAAGATTTCTAAAATGCAGCCTCAAAGGGTTTTTTGTTCTTTCCATACTGCTGGTTAACTTAAAGGATATGTAAAATTATTCCTGCGATCAGTATATGATCCATGACAAAGAAATAAATACATATTCAGGACTTGTTTGAACACAGGACTTTACAGATGTTGTGCTGTGTCATTTAGACTCCACATCCCAATTCCTCAAGGCCATATTTTCATGTTTTGAGATAAAAGGTATGAAAGAGTAAAAAGCCGTTTCTTAACCAATGATTCAACTTTCTGTGTTTCTTCTATTCTCATTTCTGCCAGCACAGTGCAATGTAGGCAAGCAATAAAGGTACATCTTAAATATCACTAGTGTTTAAGAAAGGTTTAGCTTTCTCAATCCCCCCAGTCTAATGCTGTCTGTCTTGCCATATGAGACACACTGAGTAACATAAATTGATTTACTGAAAATGGCTTCCGACCTGGTGCCAGACCATTATGGAATATCCTTTTAATAAATTTCCTAAGTTTGGTAGCTGGTACAACAAAATCCATAACTCTATCCATACATAAGAATGCTTTATCTGGTCTGAAAAGGGAGAATGAATGAAAAACATTGTAAGTTGACAAGGACGAAGAATGTATTGACAGTATAATGGCTCTCTCAGAGAATCTGACCTGAAGAGCCCTCAAATAGATATTTTTATAGCATGACCTATATAAGGAAACCCAGAGGATAAGTTTAGCATAAAGGCCACAACCTAAAAAGCACATAACATACATAGATAGAAGATAGATAGAAATCTCCCTAGATGACTAATGAATTTCACTTGAAGTCAGAAATGTGTTTGTTTCTACAAAAATAAATGAGTAAAAATTGATAAATGGCTAGGTTCTCTGCCTTTTTTTCATAAAGAGCAATTATTCATTTTATGTCTCATTTTTTTCTACACAATAAGTATTTAAGTCTCAATTCCTTCACCACTAGGACTAGGACAGGAACTGCTGTTCTACCATTCTGGTGAACTAGCTAGAGCTCACTCCTTTCCAATCCCCACACTCAAAGTTCTACTTGAGATCACCAACCTAGTACACCACACCACACAGGAATCACCTTGTACCTCCAACAAAAAATTAAAAGTGGGAAACTGAAGTACAGACTAACTACCTGTTCCCATTAATAAGAAATCAAGCTACCGCAGCAAATTTCATATCAGAAACACAATAACAATAAAAGGATAAGCCCTTATACTTAGCAAAACAGTAAATAATATGAAAAAAAAAACCAAGTTAATATATTCCTATTGAATCCCATCAATCCTAAAGAATGTCTTACTATGAGAATTACACATAAGAGCTCCAGAACTCAGTACATAAAAGAATAATCACAAACATAATCAAAGTATTCAAGGACTTCGTAGAACAAACAACTCAAGGAAGTTGAAGAGGATATTATGTAAGAAGCTCCTGAATGAAATTCAAACAAATACAGATATACAGCTAATGAAATGACAAAGAGAATTCAGGATTTGAAAAGTGAATTCACAAAAGAGATAGAAATATTGGAGAAAACTGAAGCTGAAATGAAGGTGGAATTGAAAAAATTAATAAACAAATTTGAAGCAAGAGGAAAAAGTCTCACCACCATAATGAATCAAATAGAAATCCTAATATCAATATCTAAAGATGAAATTGTAGAACCGTAATGCTCAAAGGAGGGAAAATTAAACAAAAACACAGGAATGGAACACACAAGAAATGTGGGACACCATAAGAAGACCAAATTTGCACATCATAGGCATAGAAGAAGGTGAAGAATCCCAGGTCAATGTCATGATTGACTAGATTCTCAACAGTGTTATAAAACAAAACTTCTCTAAATTATGAAAACACATAGCTATACAGATGTAAGACACACACAGAACACCAAATAGAGATGACCCCAAAAGAAAGTCCCTATGGAATATCACAGCGAAAGCAATAAATATACAGAACAAAGAAGGCACTGAAAGCTGCAAAAAAGAGAGCAAGTTATATATAAAGGAAAACCCATCAGAATTACAACTGAGCTTTAGTGTAAAAATTAAAAGCTAGCAAAACAAAAACAAAAACAAACAAACAAAAGTACTGTGTCGGGCGTGGTGACGCATGCCTTTAATCCCAGCACTCAGGAGGAAGAGGCAGGCAGATCTCTGTGAGTTCAAGGCTAGCTGGTCTACAGAGCGAGCTCCAGGCCAGCTGAGACTAAAGAGAGACACTGTCTCAAAAAGACAACAACAACAACAACAACAATAATTAACAGCTAGATAAACCTAAAGAGAAGTATTCCAACCTCACCTAAGGAAATTGTGGCAACAGATGGCCACTGGGAAGGGCAGAGTCAGTCCCTTTCAAGAATGGAACTCTTGGTAGGTTAACCAGGTTCCAGTCTACACTGAAGGATATTTGGGGGAACAAATTAGGCTCTATAGGGCATAAATTGGGTCAAGGGCAGTAAGAGGAAGTGTAGATATGGGATGGGATCTACATATCATTAAATAATATTGTATGAAAATTGTAAGTAAAATATATAGATAGCTATTTAGTTTGAATAATAATTGAGTTTTGTTGTTCGTTGTAATTTATTCCACAGAAAACAGCTATGCTTAAAACTGTTAGGTCCAGGCTTCCCAGAATGCTAAGGGGCACACAGGTGCCCACTTCCTCCAGAAGCTGCCAATCCTCTGACCCCCTTCCCACTTACCTGAGGCCCCACCCCGTGGGTATAAAGGTGTACCCCAGCTGCCATTAACTCTCCCTCTGTCCTTCTCTCTCTCTCTGTCCCTCTCTCTCTCTGTCAGCCTTCTCTCTCTGTCTCTGTCTCTCTGTCTCTGTCTCTGTCTCTCTGTCTCTCTTTCTCTCTGTCGCCCCCGCCCCACTCTCTCTCTGCCCCCTGCCATGCTGTCCAGTCCCATCATGTGTCTGTAGGCGGCTCACGCTGCTGACAGTCCCACATGGAAGTAAAGCATGCTCCTAGAGTGACCTAAGCCTCATGTGCCTTTTTTTGGGGATTCGTGCTTTTTTAGACTTAATAAAAACCAATTCGCTTTGTTACGTAATAGGATTTTACTCCCTGACAAATATTTATTGGAAGCCTACGAATTTCACAGGTTGTTTGATTCCTTTCATAAACTTCTTGATAGACCTGTAACCCACTTTTGCTGAGAGAATTGCTTTAGTGACTGATTAATTAAAAGCATAAATGGATTTTATGATAGCAAAGATAAAATTTTAGTGGGGAAATATATATTGCCATTGTTGGATTCCATTAGTGTATTTTTTATCTCACTAATAAAACCTTCTTTGACTAGTGGAATAAATGTATTACAAGTATATTCTAAACAGGTGAGATTATTTCATACTTCTAATTACTATAATTTTCTACTGTTTAAATCTATAACCATCAACATTCCTCAGGTAATACATGAGCAACTACTATATTTGAGTAAAAGACAGAGTATGATACACAAAATTTTTTTTGGTCTTTTTGAGTCAAGGTTTCCCTTACTCCCAGCTGGCCTGGAGTTTGCTATGTAGATCAGGCTGGCCTTGAACTCACAGAGATCCACCTGCCTCTCCCTCCCAAGTGCTAGGATTAAAGGTGTGCACCACAAAATATATTTTTAAAGATATTATTTTGCTCTACATCATCAAAATCATAGATTCTTAGGTCACCAAAGAGAAAAATATACACGAAGAAAATCATGGTTTCAATGTATATAAATATATATAACAAACTTGGTGTAGTAATATTATAGTATTTTTTTCTTGGCTTTTGGCCTGTCAAAAGAAAGTATATTAGGGCTGTTGAGAAGGCTCATCTGGTAAAGATTCCTGCTTGCAAGCCTAATGACCTGAGTTTTATCCCTAAGAACTATATGATAGAAGGGAAAGATCAACTCCCCCAAATTGTCCTCTGACCTCCACATGCACACAGTGCCATGCATAAGCAACAAATAAATAAATGTTAAAAAGAAAAAAATTATTAAAGTAGAAAGCATATTAAAGCAAGAAAGTAGTTAGCAGACATAGGATAAGGACTTACTTTCTTCCTAATTCTGGTACATAAAATAAGCGACTTATCTAAAATTATTGATACCACTGCTATGCTTTCAGTAAATGTTATCTGTGGAGTGCATTTAATTAAGATATAGTAAATTTAATAAATGTGTTTTTAAAACAATGAATGGTGCCCCTCCTTTGTGTATCCTAGCACCAAACCCTGATATGTAAATCAACATGGATAATTTTTTAGTAAAAACAATGCCACATCCTCTGATGCTAAGGACATATCTTGAAGTTCATTTCCCTTCAATATAAGATTTCTGAGAAAGAATGAATCTCTTCTTTAAACTACATTTCAAAAGAAGAACCCGGGCCGGGCATGGTGGCGCACACCTTTAATCTAGCATTTGGGAGGTAGAGGCAGGTGGATCTCTGTGAGTTCAAGGCCAGCCTGGTCTACAGAGTGAGTTTCAGGACAGCCAGAGCTACAGGGAGACCCTGTCTCAAAAAGACAAAAAAAAAAAAAAAAGAGCAGAAAAAAAAAAGAATAACCCCAATACTTCAGGTGACAAAATGCCTTAACTCTGATTATTTTGCTTTTGCTCTGAGGGTAACCTATGACTTTGGTTTGTTTAAAAAAATGATGTGTTAATAATCACTGTACTTCTCTTAAAGATCACTGTGAGAATCACAGATGAAAACATGTGAAAGGACACACTGCAAACTGTAAAGTGCCAGACAAATAGAATCTGCTGTTTTGAA
>VZQC01007215.1:2919199-2977297 GCA_009823505.1 Rhizomys pruinosus
ATACCCTTTTCAGTCATACTAACAAAGCTCAAGCTATTGGATGTACAGGCATTTAAGCAGTACCACTTATTGTGTCAAGCTAAGCTGTGAGCATAGACACAGATGCTTGGATGGTATGCTAATCCGCAAACTGTGGTTTCTCTATAAAGGGTGACAAGTTCTTATTGTGGCTTATAACATCGCCTAACCACTAGAGGACATAAGCTTGTGGCATCCGCTGTGAGTTATTCCTCCAAGGAGAGAGCTAATAGCCAATCCTATTGTTTTTCTTCTGTAGCATTCAGAACTTTGTCTCTGTTTTCGACATCTAGCATTTTAACTATGATATGGCATGGGGATTTTCTTTTCTGATCTTGTCTATTTGGGGTCCTATGTGCTTCTTGTATTTGTATGGGTTTGTCTATTTTAATTTCGGGAAATTTTCATCTATTATTCTGTTAAAGATCTGATCAATGCTATTTTCTTAAGATTCTTCTCCTTCCTCTATTCTTATGATCCAGAGGTTTGATCTTTTCATAGTGTCCCATATTTCCGGTTGTTCCACTTTTGTGTATTTTTAAATTTTTCATAATCTTTATTTGAGCTTTTTAATTGCTCTGTGTTATCTTCCAGGTCTGACAGTCTTTGTTCTGCTTCCTCCATTCTATTTCTGAGGCTTTTTCCTTTCCTTTCTTCTTGATTGGATGAGTGTTCTATTTCCTTTTTCATTTCATCCTGTGATTCCTTTAGTATTTCCATTTCCTTTTTGAGCTTCTCAATCTCTTCTTGGTACTCCTTACTTTTCTGGTTGGCTTCCTTTTTCAGTGTTTCTACTTCCTGTCGGAGTTTGTTTTTTTCTCCCTCTAGTTCTTTCTGGAGTTTGTCATTCTGTTCCTTTAGTTCTTTCTGAAGTTTGTTATTATATCCCTCTAGGTCCTTTTTGAGTTTTTTATTCTCTTTCCTTAGTTCTCTGACTTCTTCTTTATTTTCTTTAATTTCTCTGCAGAGATCTGCAATTATTCCTCTAAGATCTGTTTCTTGGGTCACCTCCAGGGGGATCCCACTGTAGCTATCTCCTGCAGGGTTGGTAGAGCTTGGTGTACAATTATCCTGCACCTTTCTCATGTTATCCCTTCACTGTGTCCCTGGAATGAGGGGTTTTTTGCCTGTATTCCGATGCCAATCACAAATGTCTTTTCACTATGTTAGAAGCTGGTTTCACTTGCCTCCTTCCAATGCTTTTTTTTTCTTTCCTCCTCCTTGTTTATGGAATATTGACTTGTCTAGGTTTGGGGCTTTCAATTTTGTTTATATATTGGATATTGGAAGTCTAAGTCACTGTTCCCTTCCTGTTCTGAAGTTTCTCAAGAAAAAAAAAATCCACTTGGATACTCTCTCATCAATTCCAGTTGGGGGGGAGGGGTATGCCTGACTTAGCCTTCACCCCGGTTCCTGTCTGGAGTGAGTTCCAGGCTCCTATGCTTCAGGAGCCTCCGCACAAAGAGAGAATGGCGCCAAACCAAACCCACCCAGCATCAGCTACAAAGGCGAAGGGCAGCTCTGCCCAGACAGCCACCCCCTACAAGGGTTTAGAGTTTAGACCCTTTTCCAGTAACCCAAGAATCAATATACCCTAAAATCTTCCTGTCTGAAGTTCCGGGCTCCTGTGCTTCAGGCGCTCCCCCCTCACAAAGAGACAATGGCTCCGAACCAAACCCACCCGGCACCGGCTGCAAAGGTGAAGGGCCTTTTTTTTTTTAATGCATAGGCATTTAAATTTTTTTTTATTTTCATATGTGTACGAATTAATGTACTGTCTGCATGCAGGTTTGTGCACCTGTGTCATGCAATGCCATGGAGGTCCGAAGAGGGTGTCAGATTCCCCTAGAACTGGAGTTACAGATGGTTCTCAGCCAACATGTGGGTGCTGGGGATCGAACCCGGGTCCTTTGCGAGAGCAGTCGGCGCTCTTAACCAGTAGGCCATCTCTCCAGCGCCTAGGTGTGTTTCTAAGTACATTCACATGTGTGTCTGTAGTCCCCTTTGGAGTTCAGAAGAGGATGGCACATCCTATGGAGCTAGAGCTACAGGTTGTTGTGAGATGCCTGACCTGGGTGCTGGGAAACAAACTCTTCTGTAAGGAGCAAGAATTCAGAACCACTGAGAAATCTCTCCAGGCCTTAGCTTCTGTTTTATTTATTTATTTATTTTTAACTGCAAGGTCTCTGTAATTTTGTAATTGTGCTTTTGCCCATTAAGGATGTCCTTGACAAGATAGAGTGTAGCCTCTTCCAAAGGTATTTGAAGGAACATCTTGTTTTACTTAGAATATTTCATAAAACTTTGCTCCCAAGGGAAATAAACCAATATCTAAGAGCAAGACATTACTGTTCAACATACTAAAACGGGACAACAGACTTTGGTAATGGAGATGTTATTTAAGAATATATTGTAAGCTAATTTAATAACTCAGGTTATCATTGCATAAGTATAGTTAAAAAAAAAAAGGGTAAAGTTGGATCAGTGGTAAAGGTTTCCTGTGACTCTGTAAGTTTTCTCTTCACTTCACTGTTTCTTTCACTGTACAGAAGCTTTTGAGTTTAATGAGGTCCCACTTGTCAATTGTTGACCTTATTTCTGGCACAGCTGCTGTCTCATTTAAAAAGTCTTCTCCTAAGCCTAAGACTTGTAGCTTGATGCCAACGTTTTCTTCTATCACCTTCAGAGTTTCAGGTTTCACGTTGAGGTCTTTGAACCATTTGGAGTTGATTTTGGTACAGGGCAAGAGGTAGGGGTTTAATTTTATTCTTCTACAAGCCCCTCAACTAACAAGTGGATAGAGAAAATTGGTACATCTACACAATGGAGTTCTATGCAGTAGTAAAGAAAGACGACACCATGAACTTTTCAGGTAAATGGATGGAACTAGAAGATACTATGCTAAGTGAAGTAACAGTCCTAGAACAACAAACAATGAATGGTATCCCTCATTTGTGGATAGCACTAAGTACCTAGTTGTAAAGCAAACTGAGCAACACTAAAGTTATATTCCTTTTTATCTGAAAGCAATGGTGCCCTTATAATGTCAATCCTTTAATAGGCTTTAGAATTAACCTACTACTTATTTTCAGACTTTGTAATGTCAGTAGATGGGTGGAAGATATGTATGCATATTTTAGAGTAATATAAAATTAAAAGGAAAAAATGTGAATCCTGAAATATGATTTTAAATAACATACAGTTTATTTTCAGATGACACTATACTAAAATAGGTGTGATATATATATATATATATATATATATATATATGCATATGCATATGTTGAAGTAGTACAAACAACAACAAAAGATCTTGGACAAAGAATCGACTGAGACAGTAAAGTTCTCCCCAAAACAATAATACTTTGCTTTGAAAAACTTTAAAAAGTCTCAGAAAAAGATACAAGATATGTATGGCATAATACATGAACTCTGGGGGGCATACATGGAAAGAGAAATGAGTCTATTTGAACTAAAAAATGATGTATGAAATGCACAGAACTTCAATAAAAATATTTTAAAAAACAAAAACAAAAACAAAAGGACTGGGACTAATGGAAACAGTAAACTTCTGCACAAAACAATAAAGTTCTGCATAGAAAAACTTTAAAAAGAATGAGTCTAAATTGGACTGAGAAATCTTGTATGAAATGCACAAAACATCAATAAAAAAGAAAGACAAAAAAGAAATACAAATAAAAGAACAATTTCATGGGGGGAGGGAAAAGTTGCAGGTGTGGTGGTGCACAGTTTTAATCCCAGTACTCGGGAGGTAGAGGCAAGTGGATCTCTGTGAATTCAAGGCCAGCCTGGTCTACACAGTGAGTTCCAGGACAGCTGGAGCTTCAGGGAGACCCTGTCTCATTTCAGCATGCTAAAACTTATTAAATTGTGCATACACTACATGAAATAGATATATTTGATCATAGGTAACCCTTTTCCACATTGTCTTACTGTATCCCAGTGACCTTCATGAAATACCGTCTTAGGTATCCAAGAAGATAATACACAAATTGGAATTTGTCTATATATTATATAAATTATTCTCTAAGTACACACACTAACGTTATAGAATCAAAATTACTTCGTAAGCATATGTGTTGGATAAATTATTTCTTCTTCGAAATGGGCTTATCACTGGAAAGACTACATACTTTAGGGTGAGGAGCTGAGGATAAAGCCAAGCCGATTATCAAGTTTCCAGTGGTGCTGAAGTTCCCTTGATGCTGGCACTCCCACAGGAATGCATGGAAATCCGGGACTCTGGGGAGCAGAGATATATAAAAACCCCACCACAGAAGACGGGATCTCTCTTGCCATTTTACAAGCATAGGTAGAGGGCACACAGTTCATGCTGGAACTCTGGGTGGCCATGTTGAACCCGGGGAACCAGCTGAGGCTCCGCTAGCCATTGCTTTGGAGACAAGCCCATAAAATTCTCTGGTTTAAGTGAGATTGGAGTGTTCTTTCCTTGCTTTGCCTTAGTAACTGGGGAACTGGGAAATGGCAAAGGCGGGGTAGGACTGTGGGACACTGCATGTGTGGCTGCATGCTGTGGGTACTTCTGCCCTGGAAGAAAATGTCTCTGCTACAAATTTGTCATAATCGAAGCAGGATTAGGCAAAGCAATCTCACGGGAAAAGTAATGGCAGAATATCTTTTAAGGGGAAAGCTGGAGGAAAATGCACATGGACTATGCAATTAAGATGCCGAACTGGAGTGAAGTTGAATAGTCAGATGGAGTCAGAGGGACAAAATACTCACTGGTCGCTAGCTTCTAAGTGGATTGGTGTAGCATGTTTACTTGACCAGTGGGGGACACTGTGTGAATATGGAGATATTTTGAAAACCACAGAGGGCTTAGAGCAGACTTTACGAGCCCTGAAAATGGAGGCTCGAAAGCAGGGTGTGCAACAAGCCATGGTGTGCAACAAGCCAGGGCTGAGGTAGCCTGGATCCTCTGAATGTTATTAAAGAAATATCTCAAGTAGAAGAAATGAACCAAAGAGAGATCAAATTTTTTAAGAGAAGTTAGAGCAAGAAAAAATTAAGAAGTTGGCCTCTGACATCGCCAGTAAATTACATAAAGGAGAAAAGAATGTAGAAGTGTCAGCCTGCCACTTTTTGCAGCTAGGAGACCTAGGAGAAAAGATAGATCATGATAAAAGGGAAGAAGTCCATGTCTCAACATGCTAATAGTGAATTTTAGTGGTGGCCCAAGGTGGGAAACTAAGACAGTCAGGCTATAGCCAGCACTGGAGTTGTTGGAATTGGGAAAGACTTATAAGCAGGCTGTGAAGGAGCCCCTCACCACCTGGCCTGAGATTGGATGGAATTATTTTAAGTGCTGTAGAAGTAGGAAAATAAGTAATATAACCATTCATCCTGCCTTGAGACATAAACTGCATACCTGAGACAGCATAATGGAAATAAGACCCTAATGGATTGGCCATTAGAGACATGTCGTTATCCCCAATAGAGTTTCCCACAAATACCAGGGGGTAGAAAATGATAGAAGAGGGACACGTGTTACTGAGAGAACTAAGTAAGAGAAAAGCAATATATAGCTGTCAATTCACTTGGCCAGATAGGGCTGTGTTTGTTTACTAGTGATTTAAGAAAAATCTTAATTGAACAAGGACCTCCAAAGTGGTATGAAACTTTAATGGTTGTGCTGAGCCCCTTTGACAGGACAGAGCCTTCATAAAATAAGGGAGAGTTTGTCAAATCTAGGTGACTTAGGCCAGAGTATAAAATGTCTGTTGAGGTGTGAAGGAACCTAGAGGAGATATAAAAAGGACAAAACAAAAAGGAAGTCTACTTGGGTTAGTAGGAGGCATATATGACAGGATCTGTGTAAAACCCAAGTTCCTAAAAAAAAAAATTGATGAACAGCCAAAATCTGTGCTGAAAAGCCTCTGGAAGGCTTTAAACACGGAGGAAGAGTTCACCAGAGGTATACAAAGAATTAAAAATTGTTCAGGGGTAGATAATGAACCCCCAAGTTCAAAGCACCTTTCTTTTCTGAGAAAAATCTTTCTGGGGGCCAGAGCAGTTTGTCTGGCTGGAGCCTCCCCCAGCAGCCAGATGGCGTGAGTAAAAAGAGAGCAGGGTTTTGATTACAGCCAGAAGTCAGGCCCAGAGCCTGCCTGACCCAACTAATCACCAAATACAGCAGAGGCAAAAGGAGACCCATTCCTCCTTGGACCTGTGCAGGGCTAGGCAGCTTGAGCCAAGCCCAATGAGTCTGTCAAAATTAAGAAATACAGAGAGGCTGTGGATAAAAACCCCAAGATACCAAATGGATTTGAGAAAATGACTACAGGTGGTGAAGAACTAACTACATTAATCCCTCTCATCTGCACTATTGTACCCAACATGAATGTCTTGAGACAATTGGCACAAATAGATAAAAGCTTCCCATGCTATGTTGGACCTGGTTTCTGTCTGAGCTAATTACCTAATGTTAATGTCTGAGTGTTTTACAGATGTAAGACTGGCTGGAGACATATCTAATACATCTGAAGAAATAAGTATAAAAAGTAAATTCATTAAGAAGGGGTACCTCCTTAACTAATGGAATCTTTGGAAGCTTTATGGTTAAATAAGACTGTTAGTAGGCAAAGGCTTCAGTACCAGGTATGGACTGCCCTTCTATGAGCTGTTGGCTGGGGAGGCTCTAAACGCCCCCGCAAACAAACCCATTTTCCCTATAACTTTGGGTGCATACAAGAAGTGGATAAGACCTTATTGCTGAAGAAACTACAGGATGTGAACTTGAGAAAGGAAAATTATGCTGAGACCTTGCACTGCGAATGGACAGCTGACCTTCACAGTGCTGAACAGCACTATGCAAATCACTGGAAAGAAATGGTCTCCAAAGCTCTATGGACCTCACGGTGCTGCAATTTTCCAAAAGATTAGCGCAAGAATGGCAGGCAAGGCACGCGTACACCAAGAGAAAGTCTAATTGAATCTACTTCTTGCTCCTTTGGGGTGTGGGATGCACGACTCATTCTGCAAGCATGTCGCCCCCTAGTGGCAGAAAACTTTATAAGCCCCATTCAAAAGCTGTAATGCCAGGACTGAGATACCACACATGCATTTGTGTTTGTGCTCATAGAGTAACTTGTTATCATAGTTAATATTTCTTTAGATGTCTGTGCTTCTTGCTATTTGTGTTTTATTTAGTAGAGATAAAAAGGAGACTCCAGAATGAGCCATCAGCCTGTTGAAGACAGAACTTTGACAGACCCAAGAATTTGACGTGTCACCTCAAAGACTCTCTATCTGTCAGGGACTCTCGCAGAAGAGGTTGACACATCAAGTTTGTAAAGGCCAAAGAAGGGAAGTGGAGTGTGGGATAGATTATTTCTTCTTTGAAATGGTCTTGGGTGAGGAGCTAAGGAAAAAGTCAAGCCATGTTCTGATGTTCGAGGGATGCTGGCATTCCCAAAGAGAAAATCTGGGACTCTGGCCCGGGGAGGGGGCAACAGTAAAAACATCACCACAGAAGACTGCCATTTTACCAGTGTGAACAGAGGGCACAAAGTTCAATTCCTAGCAGCCTTGTTGAACCAGGGGAACCAGCTGCAGAGCATGGCTCAAGTGAGCGTGTATTTTTCTCCATTGCTTTGTAGCAACCCCATTAAATTCTCTAGTTTAACTAAGATTGGAGAGTTCTTTCTTTGCTTTGCCTTAGTAACTGCAGAACTAGAAAACGTCAAAGGCAGGCAATGCATGTATAGCTGCATGCTGTGGGCACCCCGCCCTGGGAGGAAAATTTCTCTGCTACAATCAACATACTCAGATGTTGATATTTATGTACTACAACTAAATTATATAATTTATAATGGAGTAATCATTCATATTTTGCTCATATTTCACTCTAAAAAGAAAATTTTAAACTTGACATTTTACGTCATGTTTTCTATCACTGTCATTTGTGTGTGGGTCTGTGAGTGCGCACGTGTTCCATCTGGTACATCGCTGCACACGCAGATACCAGAGGAAAAGGCTAGAAAACTTCCTCTATGACATTCTGCCTTATACCCTTGAGGCAGGGTCTCTCCTAGAATCTGAAACTAGGCTGGTGGCTAGAAAGCCCCAGAAATTCTATCTCCACCTTAAGAGGATTTGGGTTAAAGATGTGCAAGCTCATGACTTAGTTTTTACCTGGGTTCCTGAAATTGGAACTCGGGTCCTCATTGTTTTGCTGAGCCATCTATTAAGCCCCAATCTTTATGAATTTTAAAAGGTGTGAAATAATATAAAGAATAAATGATCCATACAGAATTAATATAAATAGCCTTTATTTCATCTGATAAAATCAGGTAAATAAAACCTTCATCTGAATGAGTACAATTAATTATCAAGTCTCTGATGTATAGCCAAAGATCAACATGGGATCCTGCAAACTTCTTTTAATAGATTCAGGTTTCTTGACTTTTCTTTCTTTTTTTGTCAATATTTTTCTTCATAGTTCGATATGGTTTCTAAACTTTCTTTTTTTAAATTTTTTAAAATTTATTTATTATTTTTTATGTGTATGTGTGTACTGTCTGCATGTAGGTTGGTGCACCCATGTCGTGCCATGCCATGCCGCGGAGGTCAGAACAGGGAGTCAGATTCCCCTGGAACTGGAGTTAAAGACGGTTCTTAGCTGCCATGTGGGTGCTGGGAATCGAACCCAGGTCCTCTGTAAGAGCAGTTGGCGCTCTTAACTTCTGAGCCATCTCTCCAGCCCATGTTTCTTGACTTTTCAACTAAATTGCCGTTTTTCACTTTGCTGGGATTCCCTTTAAGAGAAACATGGTGCAGCCAAACAGCATTACATTCTTAATGGGCTCCTGACCGCACTGTAAGTACCTTCCTCTTTACCACTTAGAATCTGGCTCAACCTGCCACAGGAAACATGGAAGTCCCCCTCCCCTGTTTGTAGTCCATTAGTAGAGCCATTCAATGGGTTAACGTAGACTCTGATTTCTCAATAATACTCTGCCAGAAGGCATTGAATGTAAGTTAATAATCTCAGAGTATGAAATAAAATATTATAAAAATATTTTTAAAATTATGTTCCCCTAGCAATTCCGAGATCATTTCTAGAAATTAATCTTCTTCTCTATCATAAGTTTCATTAATGCAATCACAATTACTCTTGGTACCTAGGTCACCACTGGAAAGTAAAACTAAATAAAATCAAGTTGGAGTACAACCTATGGTGATAAATATGAAGGAAACTTTCATACATTGTCACTTATAGGAGTGTCTATTTTTATATATCATATACAAACATTGAACATAAAATAACTTTAATATTGTACTCATTGTCTATATTGAACTTAACCAAAATAGTAGATCATGATTGTTACACATCCAGTATAAAAACACCACTCTTGGTGGAAGCAGTACTATTTTACTTCAGTTTAAAAATCACTGTGTATCAGTAAAGCCTTGAAAAATGAGATACAGTGATATGTTCCAAACCTTGAGCAAGTAAGATGTAACTATTCCCAAAGAAACACACTTTAAAGTCTACAGTCTAAAGAAAATTTTTGATAAAATCATGTTTGCAGAAACTATAGTAGGAAAATGTCTCAAGGAGATAAGCAGAATCATCTACAAGAAGAGACAGGTATGGGAATAAAGACATTTATTCTTGTAGTGTTGGCATGGACTCCTCCCCTATCCTTGTAGGTTTCAGAAAAAATGGAGATGTCAAAGACATGGGAGAATGACATAAACCACTTTTTAGTCTGACATCTTTTAAGTAGCCTTCTCAGTGGATTGGAGAGTTGAATGGGGTAAGAATGCTCATCATACAGGGATGTGTACAAAGAATTGATCAGCCAGAGTTTAAGCTACCTTCGAATCTTCAGAATGATGGTAGAATGTTTTGAAAAACCTAAAGTAAGCAGAATGATATTTCCATGGTTCCTTGACTACTTCCCATGCAAATTAGTACAATCTACTAAATATGAAATGTGAAGATATTGGTTCATTTGTATGATTATTTTACACAAACCTCAGGACAAGTTGTGCCTAGATCCAGTTGTATTTCCTAGGTTCAAGATGACATAGAGAGTCTATTAAAGCACAGCTTAACCTTATCAATTCTGTTGAACAACACCTGCCATTTATTGAGAACTTTCTATGACTTGGGCTCTACTTTAGGCCTTTATTTGTGTGTGTACAATGTTCAATTCCCAAAGTAAGCTGTAGTGTAAGCACATAATTATGACTGTTCTTTTTTCACGTCTTTAACAGAGGCTTATTAGTTACTTTTCTGTTGCTGTGTTAAAACACCTGACCAAGGGAACTTAACAGGAAGAAGAGTTCATTTGAGCCTATGGTTCCAGGTTCCATCAAATTAAAGTCCGTTATGGTGGGGAGGCTTGGTGAGGTGGCTAGAGCAAGAGGGGATAGGTAAGTGCTCACATCTTCAAGAAGGCATGGAAAGCAGCTATTATGACTGTTTTAAGATAAGACAATTATAATATATAACAGAACCAAAACATTTCGAGATTAAAAATGTATAAGTGTGATCATATATTATTTCATCTGATAGAATTTAAGCAGTGACTACAGATAACTGTTTGGTGAATAGTACTACTTTTCAATGGTAAATTTTTGTTCAAAAGAAGTTTTTAAAGTAGTGTTAGGAGTGGCGCATGCCTTTAATCCCAACATTTGTAGGCAGAGGCAGGTGGCTCTCTGTGAGTTCAAGACCAGCTTGATCTACTGGTGAGTTCCAAGCCATCAATAGCTAATCTCAAAAGTTAAAAAAAGACAAAACATTTTATGAAAGCAGAGTACAGATGCATCAGCCAAAATATTAACCAATTCAGCCTGTCACCTTTGATTTTATTTCATTTTTCTCCTAGTCTGCTCTTTTCCCTTGTCTTGTCATCAATATTATCACCTTTTCGTTTGCTTGATTTTTCATTTGTTTTGAGTCCAAGGGTATTTCAGATTTTATTGGAAGACTTAAAGTTCTTTGAAGCAATTCTCAAAATTCCTTGGGGAGGAGAAGGATACCATTATGCAGGTTTTATGCTAAGAAAATAAAGAAATCTTAAGTTTTCACTAGTTTTGAACACTTCGTTATAACCAATGCAGTCACACATTCTGTAGCTGTCTATGAATTCTTTTGTCTTTCACTGTGCACTTAGGTTATAAATATCTCTTTTTTAAAATTGCAATCATTTAAAATAATTTACATGGAAATCCACTCCAATAAAATTTAAAGTTTATCTACAGTGACAAATGAGTTAAAAGTTATGAAAACTGCTCAATTATGAATAAAAATGCTTTACTATAGAGAATCTCTAAATTTTTAAATGTAAATTTAATCAGATAAGAAATGAACCAGGTTTATGTGGTCTGAACAAAATTCTAGGAACAAATGCTTAATTGGTAAACACCTACCACAATAAGGAGGTAGCAAGACGTCTTCAATACAGCCTCTGAGAAGTCTATCTTCTTAGAATATTTAAATTTCATTTTTTTTTAAATTTTTTTTTATTATTTATTTATTTATTTTTGTATGTGTATGAATGTACTGTCTGCATGCAGGCCTGTGCACCCGTGTCGTGCAATGCCGCGGAGGTCAGAAGAGGGTCTTGGATTCCCCTGGAACTGGAGTTCTCCTGGAATTGGAGTTACAGATGGTTCTTAGCCGCCATGTGGGTGCTGGGGATCGAACCCGGGTCCTCTGCAAGAGCGTCGTTGCTCTTAACCGCTAGGCTATCTCTCCAGCCCTTAAATTTCATTTTATGATTAACTGATAAGATTAACAGATGTCAGAAAAGCTATAAGTTTTATCTGTCAGGAAAACTATGAATTTCATCTGTCTGGGTATTTAATGTATCTAATATGCTTTCATCTAACATGCTGATCAAGATTTCAAATTCCGTGTGGTAATCTGTTAAATCCCCAGGGTGTATGCTTTCCTCAAACAGTTAAAACAGGGGTTGGAAAAGTCACTATACTCCTGAAAGATCTGAATTAATAAAGGACCACAGGCAATAGAATCTAAAACAGAACTACTATCAACCCCCTTATTTTTTGTACTTTAGTTATTTTGGTATAATGCAGTTTGAAGGCTGGAAAAAGAAAGGACGTAGCTGGGGACCCCAGTGAAGCTTCTTTCTCTCTTTTCTGCCTCGAGTTTATTAGATCAAAGTATGGCTATCATTATTTGGTCATACTTTCAAGGTATCAAATGTAGAAATACCTTGTATCTCACAAAAACGGATGCAGCCACAGATCTGAAAAGATCATCTTGAAGAATGAAATCTGGAGGTGACCCCTACATGCAGTGTCTGACCTTCAAGCCTCCATGGCCTTTGAGAGGCAGGAGGAGCTGTTGGCTTCACAAGGAAACTCAGCAGGGCAAGGAACTGTTTGTGGCTTTTGTCGTCCTGTTGAGAACTTGGAAACCTGTTCATTATTTATAGGGCTGTGCTTAAAAACTGCAGTTACACTTATTTTTTATTCATATACTTTAGCAAATTAATGTATATGTTTATATACAAAGTAGACTATTGATATTACAATTAAATATATTTCTTTACAGTCATTTATTAGAAAGAAAACAATGGAACTAAAATTAACTATTTGCTAGCACTTCATATTTATTTACTAGATGTTCTATATTAGACTACATTAAGCCCACAATATGTAATCTCCTTCAATAGTCACATCAACTCTATGAGTAGTTTGACTTATTTTATTTTTTTGAGGAAACAGACAATAACAGTGTCTAAATGTCCAAGGCCACAGAGTTGTGAACTTAAAGAATGTTCCCCATGTCCCTTAAGCTTAATTATTACCAATATGGTAATGGTAGCTTGGAGTAATAACATTCAAGATAATAAAATTTTATTATGTTAATTAGTATTATTAAGTTTTTAATAATTAATTTATTGGCAGATGTAAACATATCTTGAGAGATCACCTATTATTGTCAGCATTTAAAATTTTTCATCTGTTTCTCACTACAGTGGACAGAATCTTGCCATTGAAAATCATTTGATTAATCAAAAGCTCAAAAGCATTGCCAAATAGTAGTCTTATAATGAAGGAGAATAATATATTATTTTAATTCTGCTGTTTGAAGAGGTCTCTGTATTTAAATTGTGTATTTTCATGAAATATCTGCTCAAAGTGGAGTTGTATGTATGCATGCAAACTCACCAGGAAAAAATAAAATCACACATGGAACTGCACAGTATTTTTACCTTCAAATTCTTCCATTTTGTCAATTTCAAAGCTTTCATTTTATAAAGCACATTTCAAAACAAATTTAGTATTTCTTGAAGGCAGATATTTTCATCAAGTTAATGCAAAGAAGCACAAAAGCTCAAGAGCCTAACACATATGGCTTCTTCTTTCTATTAATTTTCAAGATTTTTTTTTCAGAAAAAACATACTCGTAGATGACCTCTGTTTCCAGCAGATAAAGTCCTGTATTCTGTTTCAGTAATCAAAGAAGAAAGGTTAGGATGACCAGGAGGAAGTGGGAGCATCATACATTAGTAGCAGCTCAAAGTTTGGGAGCTAAAGACATTTTCTGAGGACCTAATGCTTCTGTAATGTTCTGTGCCAGCCTATATTTAACTTGTGTTGAAAAGCCCATGTTCTCTCAGAGTTAAAATTAAGCTGTCTCCATGGTGAGTTCCAACAAAACTGGCTGGTTAGCTCAGCGAGTTAGAGCGTGGCAATGATAAAATCAGATAAGGTCAGAAAACTAACATTTTTCCTTTGGCAGTAGGTGACTCTACAACTCCAAGGCTCAAACGGGGGTACTCCATAGATCTTGATGGAAATACACATAGGAGGGTGCTGGGGATGGATAAATGCAAGTCAGTATGTTATCTGGAGGAATAAGTAAGGTTTTCACATACTGAAGGTTATTTAGTAGAGTGGTTCCAAAGGAAAGGAAGCTGATTCTAATCTATTCTTTTTCAAAATGGCACAAGGATCACCTTTATCTAAATTTTCACAGATTCTTTTCAAATGCAGTTGCCAGACCCAGTACAAACATCCTGAATCACAATTCTTTGCATAGGGCTGCTGGATAAGAGTCCAGAGGATTTTTGTTTTCCATGACTTTTGGAAAACTTTGGTCCACCTCATATCCTATTTTCTGTTGCTAAGTGGAATTTCCTGCACATGTCTAGCATCTTATCACTGATTATCAAACGTACTATCTAGGACAAAGTAGACAAGACCCAAAGCAAGAAGGGGAAGTTTCTAATCCCACTTCTTCCACTAATTAACTGTCATTTCATTTAAACCTACTCTTAAAAGAAAACCTGAGCCATTGTCTATACTGAGCACTGGTTCACAGCACATAGTTGACTCTTCTTTCCACTCCTCTCATATCCCTTTACAACACTTTAAAAAAGAACAACAAAAAATGACTGTTATGGAAATAAACTATGCAATGTCAACAATATTGGATCTAGATTTAAACAGCCACTCCTACTGGCACATGTCTGGAATCACAGAGCTAGGGAGACTGAGGTAGGAAGACTGAAAATTCCAGGCTAGCTTGGGTTGCAGAGCACAGACCTTTCCTTGAATCAACAAGAACAGAAAAGAAGATTAGAGTAGCCCTGATCTGATCCTCCAAAGGATGTGGCAAATCTCCAGACTTGCCCAAGATGCTGTCAATAGAACTTGCACTGAAACAAACATCCAGGTTTCCACATTCTGAATGTGGCTCAAGTTCTCCATCATTTGACATAAAATTTTCCAAAGTGACCCTAACAGTTTTCTGTGAAAACAAGGTAAGGCTGTGTGTATTTTAATAGTTATAAAGTATTCACTTTGTACCCATTCTATAGGAGTATTTAAAGTTGTATCATCTCCTTGGATTTGCTCATTACATTTACTCTCTGTGATGGTTAATCCTGGGTGTCAACTTGACTGGACTAAGGAACAAATAAGAGAAAAAGGATCTTCGGATTGGACTACCTCAACCTGGATGGCCCACCCCAAATGTGGGCATTACCTTCTGCTGGCAGGCAGTATTAAAGGCCATGCCAGAGGGATCTGGTCCCTTTTTTTCTGTGGCTTGCCTCTCTCTCACTGGTGAGTTTGTCTTGCTGCTGTGATCAACCCTTCGGATCCCAGCGTGTACTGAGACCAGCAGATCTCCTGGAATCCATCGGGCCTTCACCACCAGATTGAGACTACTGCGACATCCAGCCTTGCGGACTGAGCAGTTCCCTGGATTCTCAGCCTCTCCAGTGTGGCGTGGCTACTGTTGGACTCCTTGAGCTCTGTCATGTGAGCAAATCAATAAATTGTATATAGCTATATATTCGTCCTGTTGCTTCTGTTTCTTTAGAGAACCCTGACTAATACACTCTCCTTGTAACATCTTTCTAACACTTGTGTTTAAAAAATATCTCCACCTTCATGAAGAGCTATCTATGCACTTTTATTTATTTATTTATTTATTTATTTATTTATTTATTATATTTGTACAGGGTTATTGTCTGCATTTAGTGGTGCAGTCCTTTCAGAGGTCAAAAGAGGATGTCAGATCCCCTGGAACTAGAGTTACAGACAATTGTCAGCCACCATGTGGGTGCTGGGATTCAAACCCAGGTCTTCTGTAAGAGCAGCCAGTGCTCGTAATCATTAAGCCATCTCTCCAGTCCCTAAACCCACTTTTTAAATAGCCTCCTTGCCTATCTTCCAGTCTAAACACAACTCCTTTGTAGTATCACTCTTAACCCCTAGGAATAGAGCCCTGCCTATAGAGCACCTTGTTCTGAACGTATTCCTGTCATGAAACTGCCCATGAAATAGAATACTGTTAAATCAAGGAAGCATATACACCGAAAGCTATTGTCTACTAATTTTCAGACCAAAATCTAGCCCACCGGAATTTAAGATATCCTGTCCAAGAGATCCTGGGTCCACTACTAAGGCCTATAATTTGTACCCTACTGATTTCTGAGGAAAATAAAGTGTTTGTATATATAACTTCAGCCCCAAAAGATGGCCAAAGTCAGAGTTTTTATGAAGCAAGAATGTCAGGGGTGGCTATGTGGATCATTGGTATGGATGGGATGTATTTGAGGTGCCTCGCAATGTAGGAGCAGTGTGACAATAGTAAAAAATAAAATAGTTGATAATGGTTGGACAGTTTCTTTTTGTTTCTTATCCTGACCCCATTAATAACAGACAGTTTATCAATCCTAAAGGATCATCAAGTCTTTCTTTATGGGCACCGATTTTAGGCTCATACACTGCCAGAGGCAACTCCTCAACACCATTATTTACAGAAGCACCCATGAGTAATGCACAAGTGAATAGGCATGACTGTGTTACAATTAAACTTTGAGCAACAAGGCAGGTCAAACTTGGAATACTAGTAGTGGTTTGTCGAGATCTGTAGTTTATGCGTTTCATTCCTTTAATGGTTGGTTTTAATGGCAACTTGCCACAAATTAGAATCACCTAAATAAGGAGGCTGCACTGAAGAACTGTCTTAATTTATATGGGAAGACCCAATCTAAATGTGGGAAGCACATTCTGGCAGCATCCCAGAGAGAAAGGAGCATGGTAGAGGAGAATGATTTGACTTCTGCTTTACTTTTTGCTTGTTGGGCTGTCCTCTCTCAGTGGAGTGTATTTATCTTGTTGCCATTGCTGCTGGTTCCTTTGCTGAACCAGAGTCAGTGTTTCCAAGCTTCTACCACTTGCAGGATCAGCAGTTCTTAGGAGCCTTCTCCCTTTTCCCCACCAGATTGGAAAAGCTAAGGCACCCAGCCCTGTGACCTAAGCACATACTGGATCTTGGCCTCTCCTGTGGGAAACAGCCACTGTGGGACTCCTCTAGCTACTGAGGTTCCCATCCAGCTTCAAGAACCAAACAAGCCACTAAGCAGGGTGCCTCTTGGTCTATACTTCGGTTCCTCTCTCTAGGTTCCTACCCTGAGCTCCTTCCTGCCCTGGGTCCCTTCCATGAAGAACTGTAAGCTGAAGGTGAAGTGAACCCTTTCCTCCCCACATTGGTTTTGTCAGAGTTTTATCATATCAATAAAAAGTAACTAGGGCAATTTTCATAAAATGTTAGCAAATTTTCCCAATATTTTACCATTATTGGCTCCCCTCTCTCAACTCTCATACAAAGTAAGGCTACACAGACAGACTGGTACTTTGATTCGAGGAGCATATAATCTTATACCTGGAAGCAGAATAATAACTCTGGGATACCTTTTTGGCTTGACAAAGAGCATCCTAATTATGGGCCAAAGGCCACATTTAGTTTTTTGCTAAGCTATGATGTACGGACTAGAGGTGGCCTATAACTGTCACTTGCCACACTCCCAACCATGTTTTCAATTCGAGTCATAATTTACCCTTAAAAGTAAAATACGTTTATCCTGCTATGCTGAAATATTTCAGCAATTCAGGTCCTCGGGAGGAAGAAACAGAAAGATCAATTAGAGACAAGTCTGGGCTACATTGTGAGACAATGTCTCAAAGAAAAAGAGCTAGGAATTCTAGTTATGGATAGAGTGATCACATTTTATATGCAAGGCCCTGGATTTTATTCCTAGCATTATAAGAAAAAATAATATTTTAGGATGGTATCTTGTAACATTGTAATGTGTAATATATGCTTCATACCAGCTTATTGAGTAATTTGGAAATAGGCACAAGAATAAGATACATTCTTGCCCCTCCAAAGCACATTTCTAATGGAATCTACTACACCAGAGAAGATATAATTTGTCATACCATTTTGTACCTCTCAAACCTAACACACTGTGGCCCCATATTGCAGGAAGATAATAAATGACAGCTCCACTATTAGACTTTTGAAGTGTTGGGTGAGAAAGAAACTTGACGGAAATTCACCACATCTCTATGTCAATTGCATTTTTCTTCCTCTGCAGTTAACAAGATAAACCTTAAGAGCATGATTTGCTGTTTTGATATACTGAATCATTTTTATCAAGTGATTTAGTTGGCAAGACCAACCTCTCCCATTTCCCACAAAGGACTAAAATTTGCCTTGTAGGAGAAAAAGAAGCGAGAAGTCAGGAATTCTACCATCATTAACAATCTTCACTATAATGAAACACTTATTGGATACTGATTTATTTTGTGTTAAGGCATTCTGTTATTCTGTGGCATTGTTGAGGTATGATAGGTAGATGATAGATAAATAGATAGATAGATAGATAGATAGATAGATAGATAGATAGATAGATAGAGCATATGCCATTAGCCAACATTGCTTTATGACGATCCCGCTCTCATCAAAGTGAGCTCATCTGGGAGCTTCTTACTAATGTAGAAGGTCAGTTCTCCCCAGTATCTACTGAATGAAAATTCCTTGGGGATCCGTATGTAATTCAAGTTTGAGAAACAATAATTTGTAGGACTACATACTATTCAGTTCTCTATCCTTGAGCCTAACTGGGCAACAAACACAACAAGAGCATTGGTACTTTGGATTAACATTCACATCTTGGTAAAACAGCAGTCAAAGTGAAGAATATTGGTATTTTATCATCTAAATAACATAATAATGCTCATTGCTACCAGTGCATTTTCCATACATAATCTCTACTTTTACTAGAAAGCACTGAGAAAGTCAGTTCTGTATAGATTGATTTCCATGCCTTAGTCCTCATTGATTCTGTGATGCATTCACCTTCATTGCTGGTTATGGCAGCATGCCCAGGTTCACCACTCAAATGCCTACAGTAATACAAGATCACCAGCAACAAGATGATGGAAACTAGCCAGCTTCCCAGCCTCTCATCACAAAGTTACTTGGATGGGTGAGACACAGGAGAGAATGGATAACAACAGGATGCCCCAGCAGCCTGCTGTACAGAAACTGAGCAAATGAAGTGGAGTAGAGGGAGGAAAAAAATAAAACAGATATGGTAAAAAACAATTTTGAGCACTGTAATCAAGCCAAGTACTGTTGGGAAAAATCCTATCAGTGGGGAATGTACAACAACCAAGAATGTGCTGGCAGAACATAAAACTGACTGGCAGAGCTTCAAACAGTTTCCAACTCTGCATATTGAGTTGGCACCCTCAGCTGTAGGTTGAGCAAAATCCACAAATGAATATTGGTTCATTCAGTCAATCAACTATCCATTGAGACCCGTTATGGCAAGCCTTTTATGCTACGTTGAGATTTTCCAAGATGAATAAATGGCATCTTGGGCCCCAGGAAGCTTCCAATCTAACAGGGACAGAGACAAGTTAAATAATGACATCATATAATTTTTTGATCAGGAAAATATATTCTGCTCATTGGGATTGGGTGGAGTAAAACATAGACGTGAGGGACTTGCTATACCAGAAAATTAGAGAAAGTTTTAAAAAAGATGTCTGAGATAGGCATTGAAAAATGATTAAGAGTGTTACAGACATAAATTAACAGGAGCGCATATTACAGAGGTCTGTATATTTGTGTGTTTCTGTCTGTTTATGGAAGAATAAGCAGAACAAGCTGTTTGACTACAGGGAGAAATAAAGCTGAAAAAGAATTCTTGCATCAGATTGTGTAAAAAAAGTCTAATTACTGACCTTGTTAAAGTAATCCAGTACGATACCAAAGGTTGATAAAGAGCACTTTAAATAGATAACAATTGTTTTCACTGACATAACCCTTGGGTCAAAAAATAACAACAAGAACAACAACAGGGATCCTGGGGACTTTTTGGTGGAACTTGGAGAGGTAAAAAGAAACAAGAGGGTAAAGGGAAGATGTATAATCAAATACGCCTCTCAAAGGGATATTGGATATTCCCGTATTAAGTAGCTACTTTGTGCTAGGCACTCAATAGCTGTTCTTGAAGCAATAATAAAGGAAGCCTTGTTCATCATTGCAGCTGGCTAGATCTGTCCAAGTTACAATTTCCACAAACTCAATCATGACATTTTTCCCTGTTTCTACGTTAAGGGCTACTGTGATTAGCATTTTATATTAGATTCAAAGTTTCATATTAAAATGTCACTTATTTAAAACATTTGCATCTTAATGTCAGCCTAAATTTACTAGTGTCCATTACATGCAACTTTATTTCATTCTTTAAATAACGGGGGGGGCAATGATCATTTATAGAAGTCGAATGATGCTAAGTATCTTTTTTCCCCAAATCATTTAGAATTTTCTCTGCTCTCTTCATTAAAATGCACATCTAAATTATGTCCATTTTTGGTCTTTTTAAATTTTGGTCTTAAACTTGCCAATAAAATGAAAGTAAAATGTGCTTTTAAAATGGGCTCCGTATCTCAAATTATTTAGACCTTAATTGTCCTAGTATTGAATTTTGGAACGATAATTACAAAAACAATATGTATAATTTTACCAGAGGGACTCCACTTGCAAGAAGTATAATTGAGCTGTATGTTTGTAGCTACCAAAACCCCATACTTTATGGCAGCATTGTTGTAACAAAGTAGGTCATGAACATTAATGACTACTCAATCTCTGAAGATTAAGGTAAGTGCAAAAGACTAAGGTAAGACATTCTTTCCCAGGAGAAAACACAGGAAATGAGGAAACAATGATGTCTATTTAGAATTCATCATATCTAAATATCACATTAAATAAAGTGGTAGTTTTCAGAATTACCAGATAAAACTGTCTATATTTTGAAAGTCCTGTCATTTATAGTACCCTGGCCACACAGAAACTGTTCTCTAAATTTAATGAAGTTTTCACTGTCTATAAGACTGTGTTGTTGCCAGCTCTGTGTTTAAAATCGAAAAGAACAAGACTTCAAATCAAAATAGTGAATGTACTCGCTTGGCAGCTAAGTACATCATGCGAGTGCCTTTACCCCTGCTATCCACAATTTAAAGCCAGTGAACCTAAAAGTATTATATCTGTCATCAAAACAATGCACACAAGGCCCTAAAGCTGTGTGCTATGATCCGCTGCAGTAGGAAAGCTGGATCTTGACAGATTCATAGCATCATATACTAGCACCTATAGGCATCCAAGCCCATATCATGCCCACAGGAGAAAATCCTTGTCTGCCAAGAAACCAAACCAAAGTTTGGAGATAAGACGGCTCACAAATCCTGTACATGAATGCAAAGTGCCCTGGAATTTTCTTTAGATACCTCCATTTCTGTACAGATGGACGCTGCTGTGTGCGTGGTGAACATAGCTATTAAATATTACTCACTCTCAGGATTTTAATAGAAGGATCACTATCTATATAAACATGGCTTTTTCTCCACCTACTAGAGATTCTTGAACCCACCCACTAGTAACTATTCTGAAATAGTCAAACTCAATCCACCCACAAGCAGCAGAGGAGTAACAAAGTAAGGCAGGAGTGAGTGGCAATAAAAATGCTAGGAAAAAGTGGCTCTTTCTAAACTAGTTACAAGAAAAGTTACAACATTTAGCTAGATCTAAGGCAATTAGATGAGTTTGCCATTCTCATTTCTCCCTTTTCTTCCATTTCTCACCATTATTCCGGTTGTAGAAAAACTAATGACCTTTAACAGGAAGATGTAATTACATGGACATTTCAAATTTGGAAAAAGGACGTTGTATGATGAATATCCAGAATAGTGAAACAGCAAGAAAAGATGGCAATAGATTTAGTGATAATCACCTGTTTTGTAAGTTCTAGAGTCAGTATCTTGAAAATGTTTTATTAGAAACTCTCTCTCTCTCTCTCTCTCTCTCTCTATATATATATATATATATATATATATATATATGTGTGTGTGTGTGTGTGTGTGTGTGTGTGTGTGTAAAATCATTCACTATGAACTTTGTAATATAAAGCCTTAATATTAATCCTTGTCAGAGATATACAGAATAAGCTTTGGAGATAGCCAGTCATATACTTTAATCACTGAAGGTGTGGCAGGCAGTAAAACTTTTTTCTTTTGTCTTTTTGAGGCAATGTCTCCTTTTAGTACCAGCTGGCCTAGAGTTCACTTGTAGACCAGGCTGGCCTTGAACTCACAGAGATCCACCTGCCTCTCCCTGGGATTAAAAATCCTCTGGGATTAAAGGTGTGTGCCTTTAATCCCAGTACTTGTCCAGCAAAACATTTTTTAATTCTTTGGGAAATACTAAGCTTTATGAATGAAACAGAAAAATGTATGTATTTGATTAAAGTAGGGAACTGATGATTGAATAAGTGACAAAATAAAAGAATTCATTCAGGGGCTGGAGAGATGGCCTAGCGGTTAAGAGCGCCAACTGCTCTTGCAGAGGACCCAGGTTCGATCCCCAGCACCCACATGGCGGCTGAGAACCGTCTTTAACTCCAGTTCCAGGGGAATCTGACACCCTCTTCTGACCTCCGAGGCATTGCACAACATGGGTGCACAAACCTACATGTAGACAGTACATTCATACACATAAAAACTAAATAAAAAAATTCATTCAGCCCAGAATAGTAGCACATGCCTTTATTCCTAGCATTTGGGAGGCAGTGGCAGGCAGATATCTGTGAGTTCAAGGCCAACCCGGTCTACAGAGAGTTCCAGGCCAGCTGGAGGCTACAGGGAGACCCTGTCTCAAAAAGACCAAAAAAAAAAAAAAAAAGAAAATTCATTCAAAATTTAGACATAATACTATTTGTTTGGACTTAAAAAAAGTTTTCATTGTAACTATTTTTCAATGCTTTTACAATTAAGGGTAGAAAAGAAAGTGTTTTCTATTGAAATGTACGTACTAATCGTACATTTGTGATATGTACTTGTGATATGCATAAAAACACTTTATAACAATTATTATAGTTTCTTATTTATAAAACATGGTAAAGAACCAATAAATTATATTATACAATCGAAATTGTCATTAGTCTAGAAAGAAAGAAAGAATGAAAGAAAGATTTTATTGTTTATTACAATACACAATGGAAATATCTTTTCCTGAGCTCTTTAGTTCTTGAGGAATAATTGGACAAATTATCACATGGTATTCAAAAATTAGTCAATATTACCTAGACTATTTATCATGAACTTTAAAATTATATGAAGTTTATTTGGTGTAAAATAAAAAGAACAGTTTCAATTTATTTCACTGATGTGTGTGTCATTATTACTGATGAATATTAAGGTGAACTTAATTAAATGAAATATGCTTCTGTATACTTACAGCAGATAGTGCCTTCTTGTGGTATGAGTTAGGGAGATTTTATTTTAAAACAAAGTGTGTTGCAATACTTTTCTTTTTCTTTTTATTTATTTGTGTGTAAGCATGTTTACATGTGTGAGTATAACCACATTCACATGTGCGTGGAAGTATATGTGTGCGTGTGAGTGTGCCTGTGAAAACAAGATCTCAAACTCAGAGTGTTAGCTCTAGTTGTCTACTTTATTTTTAGATACAGGGTCTCATACTGAGCCTTAGGCTCATGGATTTGGCTAGGCGGGATATCCAAAATCTTCAGACAGCATCTTGTCTCTGTGTCCCAAATGCTGGGATTATAGGCATGTGCCACCATACTTGGTTTTTTACATAGGTGCTGTGGATTGAACTTAGGCCCCCATTTGTTCATGACCAGATTTTATATACTGAGCCGTTTCTCTGTACCCATTCCTTTGAATTTTTGCAATGTACAACACAGGAGATAACTGCTAGGAGCTATTTACTAGCCAACATTTATTAAGTCATTAAATTGTGCCCATCCCTGGGATAAAATAATTTTGTATGAGCTTTTTTTCTATCTTCTTTTTTTTTTTTTGTCTTTTTGAGACAGGGTCTCCCTGTAGCCTCAGCTGTCCTGGAACTCTCTCTGTAGACCAGGCTGGCCTTGAACTCACAAAGATCCACCTGCCTCTGCCTCCTGAGTGCTAGGATTAAAGGCGTGCGCCACCACACCTAGCTTTTTTTCTATCTTCTTAACAGTACTATGAGATATGGATAACTATTATCTCTATTTTATACCAATATTTACTCATTCAACAATTTCATTGATTTTGCATTGTTCTTGGTGTTTTGAATACTTCAAAGAACTAAAAGGACTAAAAGACAGCATAGAAGTGGGATGTGTTGCTGTTTTAGAGTGTGGTCAAAATAGATGCCATGGAACTGAGGAAACCAGATATATGTAGGCAAAAAAATTGGAGGAAATAAAAGCTAAAAAGATAAAATAACAGTTGTTTTATTATCATATAATTTGTAACAGTAAAGTGTTGCTTAAGTATAGACTTCAGTCTATTTCTCATCATCTCTCATTAAAAATATTATTACATTAATGATCCTTAAACTTCCTTTTCTACATTATTGATGTTTCTCAGATCTTTATATTAAGCTGTCAATTTGGAATTTCAGGCTATTTTATCAAGTGACCTGACTATTTAGACCATGTGTTGAGCCTGTGCTTAGTCCCTTGAGTGATGGCATGAATACTTTTTCACTATACAACTAAGATTACATCGTGGATACAACCCTTAAAATGATAATGCCATATAAATACAAAGATGGTGTATTTTTTTCATCAAATTTCCCTTTCTCCTAACTTCTTACCTAAAATAAGACAAATAGGAAGATACCCCCTCCTTATTCATTTACTTCTACTAAGTCAAAGATGTGTGGTAAATTAGATTTATTAAGACTATTATATCATCCGAACAATGAAGTTGGAGAAGACAACAGAAAATACATTTAAGGGTTGATGTGACTGCTCAGTGGTGAAGGTGAGGTGCTGCCAAGATTTTAGCCATGAGTTTTGTCCTTGGAACTCACACGGTTGTAGGAAAGAATGGACGTCTGCAAGTCCTATTCTAATCTTCACATGCACACTATAGTACGTGCATGCATGTGTGCAAACATAGACACAATAAAAATTACAAAATGAAGCAAAGTAAATTAAAAAATTTTTAATACATATAAAACTGTAAATTTGATGAGCACACATGGCTATTGGTGGATTGGGAACACACAATATTCTTTGGCAAGCAATATTCTCTGAAGTGAGGAACATGAAAGCATTCAGAAATCAAGTGCTATTTATGTTAGCATTTGGATTCACAGAGAGTTAAAGCAGAAGTATGTCACAGGGAAGAATTCACATGCCTGTATTACTTCCAGGAATCATGGAGACCTTTAAGCTATCTAAATTCAGTGGATGATGCCCTGATCCGTACTATTAAGTTTTGTTAAGTAAAATTTGCTGCATTAATACCAGCCTTTTAATAAAACAATGCAAACAATGGTGTGATGGTGATAATCATGCTGATATTGTCATCCAAACATAATACACTTTGTATTACCCTAACTATTCCACACTGTAATACTCCCACCATAAAGCTAGAATAGGTCTCATATGAATAAGTTATTTAAGAAACTGCCTTTAGTTATGAAACCATTTCCACTTAACTGTTTATATTACCAAAATTAAATTTGTATATGTAAATGCACACTTTGAGTGTTATGATTCCTTGAAATATTGAGGACCTAATTATAATAGCTAGGTATGGTCACCAGTGACTTCAGTAATGAATCACTGAAGTTAAATTATCAATTTTCATAATTTCTTTCTTAAATCTAGAATAAGATGAAGCTTGATCACATGTGCTTTTATTTTTCTGTAATCATAGCCAGTAGTAACAATCTAGTAAGACTAGACTAGTCAGAGTTCCAAAAATCTAATAAAGGATGAGCTTATATCTGTTATGATTTCAAACTTTACGACTCCAGGAAATTGGTGTTATAAGGAATATGTTCATGGTATAACCCACATTTTTTATTAATATAATCTTAAGAAATTAAAGCTAATTGTAATTTTGGCAACAGGAAATACCAATTGTTTTTCCTTGCAAATATAAAGTTTAAATAACTTCTGATGCATAGTCAGTTTCAATATCCATCACTCATTTCCTATACCACCTACATACCTCTTTTGTGGTAAGAAACTTAAAATAACATAATTTACCTGTTATAATGGATGTGGCACTATGCGGCAGAATAAAAATTGACTGTCTCATGTTTATGGAGAATAAAAGAAATACATGCTGTGCACAAATAGCCTGGTGAAATAATGAAAAATATAATAATTTTGATCCTGGAATCTACATTATTTTTCATGAAAACATACAGTGAATAGAGATGTTGGAGTCAAAATTTATGCTGTCAAAATTTATATTTAAAAAATGACACATATAGGTTCATTAAAAGATAGGAATTATTGCAATGGAGAAAGACTGTTCATTGAACTCTTGATCTTTGAAAAAATAACATAACATAATAGCATAATTTCCTAACATAAATTCATGGTGCCTGGAAATAAGAGATGGCCAACATCAAGGCCTGGATACTGAGGATCATGCATGGAATGAGGACCACAGCTGGCCCTTAGGGAAGGTGGGATGTCCGTTACAAAGAATCAGTCTTCCCAAGACCAGAATCTGCAAATAACAGAAATTTTCACTGTCCCCAGCGTAAGAGGCAAAGCCTTTGCCACGCACAGACTGAGACCTCATGGGAGGGGGACTGTGGCAAATGTAGTCGATCAGAGGAGAAGAATGAAACTGTTCACCAACATCAAGAATTCCTCTGTGCTCTACTCTCTTCCATTTTCCATTATATATATAACTTACAGAGATAAAAATCATAGTCTGGGAACTTAAATAAAGAAATACAAAGTACTGTAATAACTAAACTGATAATTCTCAAACCAAAAATAAGTAAGTAAATGTTAGAATATAAATTTTAAATTCTTTTTACTGTAATTTTTGAATATTGTTTATTGACAAAACTGTACTACCAAGCTTGATCAATAATGTGAAATTTGTTGCTTTCTAAATTTTCCACCTATACAAAGTCTTTCAATGTATGCGTGTCACTTCTTCTGTTTTTTTTTTTTTTTTTGTTTTTTTTTTTTGTCTTTTTGAAGCAAGGTCTCTCTAGCCCCAACTGGCCTGGAACTGGCCATGTAGACCAGGCTAGCCTTTGAACTTACAGAGATCCACCTGCCTCTGCCTCGGATGTTACTTCTTAAAGAAAGCAATGCTAATTAAATATTTTAAGTAAAAACTACCAAAAGCCTTCTTAAATTTAAAACAATAAACCAAGACCAGAAAAGAAGTGGATCCAGTTTTAAGAGTAGCTGTGGTGGTGGTAGTGAGTACTGAATTTATTTCAGAAGACAAATGTTTAAAGATGCTTAACAACATACTTCCTCAGTTGCTTTGGCAGTAAGTGAATTGCTCATTCTAGCCTAGTTCTTGCATTAACTATGGAGGAAGTAGAAAATTGGGGAGTATTTGTTGAACTGAAATGAGTTAACCATGTAGTCAAATGTCAGATTGAGGGGAAAATTAGTCAAAGTAGTTGTTTATTATGGTGCATATTAGTTCAGGGATAATTATTTTAGTTGTAGAGGAGAGTTTTTATGGGTCTGCAAGGAAGTATATTGAGTTCATTTTTATTCAATGTTTCTATGATTTAATGAATGGTTGCCTATTTAGGTATAGCCAGTGCTTTTAAAAATTCCTAAAAATTAAGTCTCAGTGAATTGAACCTGATTGAAATATCTTCACAAGAAGAAAATAGAATGTGTCCCTATCACCTCACTTGGACTGAAGAAAGCATTTTAAAATCAAAAGCAATGGCAATTCTCCTGAACTTAGGATGAAATTACTATATACACATAATATTAAAATGACTAGTATGAAACTCACAGTAAAAATTGAATTCTGTGATAGCTTGTGTTTATGATTTTATTTTATTTTTGTTTTTTGTAATTTTTTTTTGAGACAGGGTCTCCCTGTATCCCCAGCTGTCCTGGAACTCACGATGTAGACCAGGCTGGCCTCAAACTCACAGAGATCTGCCTGCCTCTGCCTCCCAAGTGCTGGGAGTAAATGTGGGTGCCACCATGCCCGGCCTGCCTATGATTTTAAATTCATCATTTCAAATTGAATCCCTCCTACCCACTTAGACAAAATTTAACTCAGTCCACTGCTACTCAGTTCAAGCCTCACCTTCAGCTGATGTTTGCTATTCCTCCATGGTGCTACAGTTGAAACAACTGTCTTACTATGTGTGGTGGTTTGAATGAGAGTGTCCCCCATAGGCTTTAAGTATTCAGACATTTTGTCCCCAGTTGCTGGCACTGTTCTGGGAGGTCTTAGAAGGTGTGGCCATGCTGGAGGAAGTATGTCATTGGGGGCGGGCTTAGTGAGTTTAACAAGCCTTGCAGTCTCCAGTCTCTCAATCTCTCTCTCTCTCTCTCTCTCTCTCTCTCTCTCTCTCTCTCTCTCTCTCTCTCTCTCTCTCTCCTTCCTGTGCTCATTGCAAGATGTGAACTTCAGCTTTCTGCTTCAGCCCTGGCCACCATGCCTCCTGCCACAATGGACTCTGATTCCCTGGAACCATCAATCATAAGCTTAAATAAACTCTTCCTTTTATAAGTTCCCTTGGTCATGGTGGTTTTATCACAGCAACAGAAAAGTGACTAATAGAGTATTTGGTACCAGAGAGTGGGCTGTTGTCTGTGAAGAACCTGACCATGTGGGTGTTTGGAAAAATGTGGAAGACTTTAGAACTTTGGGCTAGAAAAGCTGTTGACTACTGTAAGCAGAGCTTAACAGGCCATTCTAGTAGAAGCCTAGAAGAAAGCATTGCTGCAAAAAATGTAGTTCCATAGGAAAATAAAGACATAGGCAGCAACTGGAATATTTTGGCAAAGAGTCTGGCCACAGTTTGCCCACAGGCCTAATGCTTATGCTTGCCTGATGCTAAGTTGAAAAGCAATGGACTAATGTCTTTGGCGGAGGATATTTCAAGAAAGCCTAATGTAGAAATGGTGGTGTGGCTATTAATAAATGGTGAATATTGTGTAGATCTACAGTGAAAAAGAGCAGATGGGGCAGAAAGAAATGCAGAATGTACAGTTTGGATCTGAAAATTGCACTAGGAAGATTAATGGCGGGGCCAAATCATGTGAAGGAGAAGCTCCCTTTGATAAGGAGATTAAAGTGATTAAGGAGAGGCCTCAAGATTTACAAGTAAACAACAGAAACAATACCTTCAGGGCAAGACTACACCCAGAAAATCTTCCAATATTTGAAAGGAAAATACTGAAAGGGTTTTCTGCTCCAACAAGTCCAGGGCAGAGAAAAGTCACAAATGTGGTTGAAGTAGGACAGAGTCCATCCCAAACTTGCAGCCAAACTCGGCAGTTTCATTCATATGGTGCTGGCTTTAGAGGCATGAAGGATGCAAGAGTGAAGGGGTTATTAGTTCTTCCTCTGGGGTTTCAGAGAGCCGCTGATGCCAGGCAATGTGCAGCAGGGTCGTCCCTGAATGAAGAAGGCCCTGATAGGCCATTGCATGAAGCTTTGAATGTGAAGCGTGGTTGGCAGCAGAGACCCCAAGAAGACATTCGAGATGCCAGAGCAATGAGATATTTGCCAAAGAGATCTGCAATACACGGAGTGGTACCAGCCTAAGGAAGAGATGTATGCTGCAAGCAAAGCTGGAATAGCTGAGCCATCTAAGCCCTTTGGAAATAAAGTCCCAGAAGTTGCACATGGAGCTACTGGACTTGATGTTTGCCCTGCTGGTTTTCAGTCTTGTTTTGGTCCATTATTTCCTCACTATGCCTCTATTCCTCCCTTTTGGAATGGGTATGTGTATTTGGTTCCACTGTATGTTGGGAGTATGTACTTTGTCTTTTGATTTTACAGGAGCTTACAGTTAAGAGATTAGCCTGAGTCTCAGAAGAGACTTTGGACTATAGACTTTTGAATGGAATTGAGACTGGTAAAGATTTTGGGGACTTTCAAGGTTGGACTTAATGCATTTTGCATTTTATATGGTCATGAGCCTATGGGGGCCAGGGAGTGGAATGTGGTGGTTTGAATGAGAGAGTCCCCCATTGGCTTTAAGTATTCAGACATTTTGTCCCCAGTTGCTGGCACTGTTCTGGGAGGTCTTAGAAGGTGTAGCCATGCTGAAGGAAGTATGTCATTGGGCGTGGGCTTAGTGAGTTTAACAAGCCTTGCAGTCTTCAGTCTCTCTCTCTCTCTCTCTCTCTCTCTCTCTCTCTCTCTCTCTCGACTTTCTGTGCTCATTGCAAGATGTGAACTTCGGCTTTCTGCTCCAGCCCTGGCCACCATGCCTCCCACCACAATGGATTCTAATTCCCTGGAACCATCAATCATAAGCTTAAACAAACTCTTCCTTTTATAAATTCCCTTGGTCATGGTGGTTTTTTCACAGCAACAGAAAAGTGACTAATACACAATCCTTTCAATTCAGAAAACTTGGCCTACTTTACTCCATTACCTTGCCTCTCCCCTGACCTCCCAGCAAATCTCCTAAACCATAAAATCAAACAAATGAACCACTGAAGGAATAGATAAAAGGTCTCATGTCAGGCACTGGCTGCTCTTCCAGATGAACCAGGCTGGATTCTCTGCACCCACATGGCAGCTAACAACCAACAGAAACTCCAGTTCCTTGAGAATTTGATAACTTCTGGCCTCTGTGGGAACTGCACAACAAGATGTACTTACATGCATGCAAGCAATATACTCATACACATAAAATAAAAATAATAAATAAAAAAATATTTAAGCTGGGCATAGTGGCACACACCTTCAATTCCCCCAGGGGGCAGAGTCAGGTAGATCTCTGTGAGTTCAAGGCCAGCCTGGTCTACATAACAAGCTCCACGCCAGCTGGGACTAAAAGGAGACCCTGTCTCAAAAGGACCAAAATAATAATAATAATAATAATAATAATAATAATGAATTAAATATTTAAAAAAATAACAAAAGAGGTCTCATTTCAAATTAACAGACAAAATTTCAACATCTTTCTCACTGTAAATGGAAGTCCCTGGCACATATGAGGAGATGCTCATTACATATTTGTGTCCTGGCAATTTATGGGATGACTAATTATAATGAGTTTTCACTACATTACTCTGAAATAAAACTACATATTGCAAGCCCTTGTAATCAAGAATATTTTGATTCCTTGCCACTTTGAGCCAATGACTAAAATTTCACAGGACTCCAGTCATTTCCTACTGTACTGTTAGTAGAACTCCAGGATTGTCAGAGCTTCCATCGACCAGCCATTCTTCTCTGCATGTTCTATATACCTATCTGGATGCTGGGCTCATCACTCTGCAAGACCATGTTTATGCCATTTCCAGCTACTCTGAGGAGGGGGTGGGAATACCAAACTCCAGCACCTTGAGTGAATTTGTTAGAAGTTTAAAACGTCCTAAAGAAACTGCTTAGGACTCACAACCACATTGCAGTTAGCTTGCAGTTCGTTTTGACCGCTGTCTTAGAAGTAACTGAAGCTTCCTACATAATGACAACATGAGCTGAAGTATCAACCTAGATAGAGGAAATTTCACAAGGTCACATCCCAAGATGAAGAGCTACAGGCAATCAACTGATGCTGAGAAAAGAAGAATGAGTTTTCTCCAAGGAAGAATTCTCTAGTAGGTTATCCAATTCTAAGCGGTCAGCCCTAAACATATATACAAAGAAGTACCACTAAATGAACTCCATAGATTGTTTATATATGGAGAGAGAGAGAGAGAGAGAGAGAGAGAGAGAGAGAGAGAGAGAAACATGACAGGAATTGGATGGCAGAGAGGGAGTGTGAAAATGTTGCAAATACAATAATCATGTCTGGTATTCTCAAAAAACAAACTTAAGTAACTGAAGGTTATGCATGCAGTTCTGAATTTTGAATATCCAGATAACCTAAAAGCACACATTGTTCTTCCTCACTAGTGTATAAACTCATTTTAGTCAATGTATATTTTTATATAATCTTGTTGATTTCATTCATAACATCTTTATAATCTTTATACTCTCTCCCCCACCCTTACCTCTCACAGCTCCCCTTACTGGATTTCATGTGTCCTATCATATAAGTTAAAGCTTATCCTTATAGAGTCAAGTTTGTGTATTCAGATGTCCCTTGGAGTGAGTTCTTTCACTGGATTCTAGTCAGTTTATCTAACGTATCTCCCTTAAAGAAGATCAACTTTCCCTCACCCAGCACTAATCAGTGGCCAATAGTTCATCAGCTAAATTTGGGGCATCCTAACCCATTTCCGCAGTTCTGTGCTGGCTTTTATCTGATTAGATGTACATGGGTCTTGTGCATGTTGTCACCATTACTGTAAGTTCATGTGATAAGCTCATTTTTTTCTAAGGTAACATATCACTAGAATGTCCAGGATTTGCTTCAATGTGTGATCCTTTGACTTCTGCCTCAGAAGTGCTAGGATTAGACATGCAACACTGTACATACCTACTAGTCCACAACCTTTCAATAAGAACAGCTTTGAACATCATCTTATGTTAAGCATCATCTCTTCAATAGAGAAGGTCCTCGGCCAAGCATGGTGGCACATGCCTTTAATCCCAACACTCAGGAGGAAGAGGCAGGTGGATCTCTGTAAGTTCAAGCCCAGCCTGGTCTACAAAGGGAGTTCCAGGACAGCTGGGGCTACAGGGAGACCCTGTCTCAAAAAGACCAAAAGAAGCAAAACAAAACAAAACAAAAAGAGAAGGTCCTCAACACTGTATCATATTCATTTGTTAAAGTAGTTAATTAATTAAAATGTATTTAATGATGCTGCTCTGATCATGTAATAGGATTAAATGATAGTGGTCAGTAGGGGCCGCAAAATGCTGAAAAGGATAAAAGTTCTTGTCACTAAGCCTGATGACTTTAGTTCAATCTGCAGATCCCACATGGTAAAAAGAGAATAGTTCTGCAAGTTGCTCTGTGACATCCATGCATGTGCTGTGATATATGGTCACCCATAGTCATAGTGGTTAGAAAGTGGTGCTAGATTTCAGAACTATAGAGTCTTAGTCTGTGACACTATACATAGAAAGGTATCAAACTTCAGACAGATGGAAAATATAAGAAATCATGTAATATCCTTACTAATGCATGGTAGGAAGAGAAAGAATTTTGACCAAGACTGTGCGTGTTCAGCTGAAGCCCTCCTAAGGAACACTTTGGTACTCCCACTGAGTTCAAAAGGTTTTAGAAAGCAGAAGCTCCAATGCCCTCTTCTAACGCTGGTTCTGAACACTAAAGCATCAGAGAATTAGTTGCTACAACAGTGAGGCTATGAAACTTGTAACTATGATATTTAGTTTATACCTAAATAAATTGCTAACTTCTTGTTTTTTCATCAGTGTTTTACCATTTTCCAGATTAGTAGAACTTTTCAACATGGAACATTCTGATAAAGTATAGGGGGGAAAAACTTATTGGTTTATTTTCTTCTAGAAGTACAGGCAAAATATTTGATAAAGGAAATAATTTAAATTGAGCTAGCATGAGGATTGTTTTTATTAGTAGGGGCCTCACTTTCTCTTTTCATCTATAATTAAAAATAAAATTCTGCTGAGTGTGGTGGCACATGCCTTTAATCCCAGCACTTGGGAGGCAGAGGTAGGCAGATCTCTGTGAGTTCAAGGCCAGCCTGGTGTACAGAGCGAGCTCCAGGCCAGCTGGGACTAAAGGGAGACCCTGTCTCAAAAATAAATAAATAAATAAAAAATAAAAAGAAATAAAAATAAAAATTCTATAACCATTAACTGTTAGCAAAATCTTCAGACTTGCTGTTAATAAATCTGATTATCTTACCCTGAATGTACATCCTTCTCTACAGCAAAGTTCTTTCTGCACATGATATTAATAGAACACCATTTGTAAAATATATTTCCAATTTTAATAGTGTTTCCTTTTCTCACCTTTGTTTTATTCATTTTCCCTTTTCTTCCAATTGAATTGCCACTTTAGGGTCACACTGCTATTACTATCACTGTAAAAAAATAAAGCTTAAATATTCTCAAGTGTATTCACTGAATAATTATTCTTTTTTAATTTTCACCAGTGATTACTGGGTGCACTTTATTGTTACAGAAAACATGGAGTGGAAAATAATTATTCTTAAGCTGATGTGTTTCTCTAGTATTCATGACCACTTTCTAAAACTACTGCAGAAATATAGTTTGAATTCACTGTTCTCCTTACATAGACATTGTTTTAAAGTTTTTTTTGAAGTTTAATTTTAATGTCTAGCCTGTGCCTTAGAAAGAAGAAAAGACAAAAAGGAAATGAAGAGGGCCAACGATGCCTCTTGGGGCTTTGGGGATTGATATGAATACAATTGCAGTAAAGATGATACTAAAGAGTTGATAGGAACTTCACAAAATTAGAAATCAAAGGTCCTTGGGAGATACAAACTCTCATCTTGTTCCCGTTCTTCCTAAAGCACAAATGTGAGAAGGCTGTAAATGTTCTTTTTTCTTATGTTCATTCAATCTTACTCCATTGACGCCTAGCAAACAGGCCTAGAGTTCGCAGGCTCTAGCCTTATCTTCATATACTTTTTTTTTGGTCTTTTTGAGACAGGGTCTCCCTGTAGCCCCAGCTGTCCTGGAACTCACTCCGTAGAACAGGCTGGCCTCCAACTCACAGAGATCTGCCTGCCTCTGCCTCCCAAGTGCTAGGATTAAAGGCGTATGCCACCACACCCGGCCTCTATCTTCATATACTTTACATTGCACATTGTATTCTCCTGGGAAACTATAACATTGGCTTTTGTCTAATCATGTTCTATTTGGTCCTGCTTAAAATTGCTTTGTGTGTTTTTTTTAATCTTTCCTATATTTGCAATGTTAAATCTTATCCACATCAATATTAACTCCATGAAATTCCAACAATAAACCTGCCTTCTTAAGTAAGCCTTCCCTATTCCTTCTCTATGCATATGTTCCGATCTTTAAATTTCCACTACACAGGTTACTTCTCTTAGAAATAACCATAGAAAACTAGATTGAATTAAAGTTATAGGTGGTTTTGTTTCTTATCCATACCCTTTACCAATCTTTCTATCTTTAGACTCGGACATCTGGCTTCTTTCTTTTTTGTATCCCTCGCCACTTAAACAGTAAAGACATTTAAATAACTATGATGGCACCTCCCTGTAATTTTAGCACTAGGAAAATTGAGGCAAGAGGATCACAAGTTCAAACCTAGCATGCAAGACACAGTGAAACCCTGTGTCTTGGGTTGCTACTAGGGTCCCTAGTAGCAGCCCTTGGAAGGAAGCATGCTACAAAGGAAGCATGATTGGAGGTGAAAGGAAAGAAAAAAGGGAAGACAGTAGTTTCTTCCTCCTCTGCCATTTGTAGGCTACACACCACCTACTATTCACTCTGTGTCCCCATGATTTATTTTTATTGCTTTCCTCTATCCTGGATTTTATTCTCAGCTTACAATTTAACACATGTTTTGGAGAATATAGATCTAAAACTGATTTGCAATCACCAAATGTTTAAACATTTTCTACACAATGGCTTACTGACAACCTACTGCATGTCCTGCATTGTGCTTGTGCCCCAACATACAAGATCAACAGCCATTTATGTACTGGAGCTAAACTATACTATTCAGTCATAGAGCAGAGCACCCCCAGTGACATGAGCAGCTCATTCTGAGATTGGGTTATTAAGAGCTGTAACAAAACCCCAACAAGAGAGAGCAACTGTCCAAAATCGCTAGAGATCCCCTTCAATGTATTTCCTCCTCAGTGTGGAGCTGGGTCCCTCTTGAGTACCATTCTGGGCTTTTTTTCATGGTGAACACAATTAGGAGGCTTACCAGGGGTATTCAAAAACGAAACACTGAGAGCTACCAAACTCATTTTTCACATTCAAATTTTCTCCCTTGGCTACATGAAGCTTTGTTTACATTAAGTATTTGATACCATTCTGTCTTTTTATCTTCTACTTTTACTTCTGTGTTTATCTCCCCTAGTTATGTCTGCTGAAATAAATTTCATGGTGAGGGTGGAAACATCACAGTGCTCCTAGAGAGTGTATGGTTTCTCCATACAGGAAAATGCTAGCAGCTGCTTATCCAGTATTCCTGGAGTACACGGTAATATCCAACCTGAATGAAAGTATGTTCTTTACAGCCGTCTCTACACCTCATCATCTGAAGTGCAGGTAACATTTGAGTGAAGAGGGAAAAAACCTAATGTCATATTTTTGGTAACTGCTGCTATTATAATACAAAGGATTGAAATCTGTCATTATAAACTATGCATTTAGCATATTAGCCAGGGATTATATGCTAGATATCTTCACAAAAATAAACATAATCATATATGTATAGACATTCTAGTACAGCCATTAGATTATGGGAATATACCTAATACATGTAGATCATTTATAGATGATAGATGACAAATAGATATTTATATATAATTTGTAGCTCTTTCACTTAGTAACTATGCTATAGTAGGTCAGAGATCCTCATAACTATAACTACCTTTATGAAAACTGGTTCAACACTGCCTATGGAAGCAGAGTGGTCCTATTTGTAAAAACATGAATTAAGAGATTCTATCCCTTTAAAGTGCAGTGAGTGACTAAAATGTGTCTCAAAGGGTCCCTAGTAGCAGCCCTTGGAAGGAAGCAGGTAGCATGTAATACAGAGGCATGGAAGGCTGTCCTACATAAGAGAAAGTGAAATTTTCAGGGAAGTCACTTCCAGGTCACCTTTTTATTCTAAAAGGGAAGAACCTCATACAAGAGCAATCTCCTGAATGCAAATTGATACATAGCTACTGGGAAAAAGAGTGTTCAGAAAAACCGAGGAGACTCACCAGTGACCCAGTTTCCCCAATCTTCCCTTATATTATGTCTCCATATATAAAATAAAGTCAAGAATGGCCAAATGTGCATAAAGAAATTAAGAATTTCAATCTTTATAATTTGAATGGGGATGACAAGTTAACAAAGTGAATTAAGGTTCAAAGTATTACATATGGTAACTGACCCAACAAATAAAAAATAATTTTCTTTTGCCACATTAAGAAAACAATACAGCATGCATATGTTGTTACATAAATAAAACATCCAAATGTAGACTCACATCTTAATCAATAAATCAGAATCATAAATGATAAGAGAGCCAAAAACTTTAAGATATTGGAAACTCAATTTCACTTCACTGGTTCATAGTCACCTTGTCCAGAATGGCATATAGGTGCATCCTTTACTCCTGCACTTTGTATAATTCCATTAGATTTTTAATGACTCTACCTTAGTTACCTCTAGCTATATTTATTAAAACTAATTTTATTGTGGCAGCAATACAAACAGCATTTTTAAAGTTATATTTTAATATCAAATGAATTTATGATAACCACTTTCAGGAATCTGGATGATAGTTTGCCAATGTTGCAGCTTTGAATACATATTCTCAGGACATTATACATGCCAAAGTCCAGGTGACCAGAAACCTAATTCCTTGGATGCAAGACCCACAATATGAGCTTATTTATCACTTTCTGTGTTTGATAAATATGATTCATATACAGATGAAATATTAAGTATTTTGGCTCTGAACATATGCACACATTTTTTTTTGTCTGAGACAGGGTCTCCCTGTAGCCCCAGCTGTCCTGGAACTCACTAGGTAGACCAGGCTGGACTTGAACTCACAAAGATCCACCTACCTCTGTCTACCAAGTACTGGGATTAAAGGCATGTGCCACCATGCCCAGTTGGGCGTTTTATTTAATGAAGGCACAATAGTTTACACTAAACTTTGTAGATAGACTAAGTAATGTATTTCACAAATATTTGTGCACTCAGTTGTACACCCACTAATTCATATTTAAGGGATATTTATTGTTATTATAAAACAAATTTTATTTTAATCACCTGATCCTCAAAGAAAAACTATGTTTAAATACTTTTCCAACATTTTTAGATTAACATTTCTTTTCATTTAACTGAAAATACTAGTAAATGATGATGATTTTATTAATATAGTGGTAAATATTGGTAAGAGAGAAATGTGTCCAGTAATTAACCTTAATCAGGTCATTAGAAGATAAACCTCTATGCAAAGTTCTATAATTTTATAGTTTGGGTACAGTAATTCATTATAATTGGAATTCATGTAAACTATAGTATATATGCTTTTATTGAAGGAGTGAAAGTAAGTATGTGATCAAATCCATAGTCTATTTCAGTTTTTCTGTGAATCCCAACACCATATCCAATGTCCTGGCTTTTGTATTGTAAATACAGTCAATTTTACTCTTAAATTTGTGTTCTCAGACCTGCACCTTCTATAGAAATAAAATTGTTCATGTAGTGCTATTTGTTGTATTATATATGTGAATAAAGCAATTATAACAAATCCTCTGAACACCTTGTCATGAAAAATGAAGATCTGTAATGCTATAAAGTGAACACACAAAAATTAAATTTTTAGAAGGAAAATATCCAAGTGTTTTGCTCTCTCCTTCTATTTATCTACAGTTCACTGCTTGGCCATTTCAGATGATGTGATTGGAAGGTAACACTAAGCATTCGGTCACTCCTTTTCCATAATTAAAGCCTTAAGAATCTTAGGATTTGGGCACTTGAATAGCTTTTCTGCAGAGCAGAACCAAAAAAGCATGCCAACAGACTGTTTTTCATTGTGAGCCAATGGCCAGGGTAAAGAGCAAGGGGCATGTCCATTGAGCCATGGGGTTAGCCTGTAATGGTATGCTATTCACCATACAAGGCACTCCAGGATAGCATTCTCTGGGTGAAAATTAAAAGCATATTTGTAAGGTGATTAGCTGAGTTTGTCAAATAGACATTCTTATTATATTCCTTTTGTAAATCTACTGAGGAACTCTAAAGTATTTCCATAAGATACTAAAAACATGTATTTGAATATACAGTCTATCCAGAAAACACTTGCTATTTATAGGAATCAATAAAATGGGATAAACATACATGACAGAAGCCATCCTAAATGAAGAAATATCGAGTATATTTAACATAAAAAGCAAGAGAGTGGGAAGTGAGAAAGATGAGATTGTTCTTTAACATAAAGTTCTTGAAGTTCATGTATATTTGTTTAGTTTTTACAGAGATAATTTTACAGTTTCCAATTCTATCCTATCCAAAATATGAAACCTTACTTCCTACCCTATTTAGCCATCCACTTAAATTCTATATGGAAGCTCAGATGAGGAACTATATCCTTCTCATGCATGTGAATATGTTTATGTTAAGATACAAGCATTAAAGAAATTCAGCTTTGGTAGTGACACATGGGGGATTGCTTCCCCCTAAAGAACGTTAGTAATTATTGCAACTAGAAAATTCCAAACAGTCCTTTCTATTCTCATCCCCTGTTACTCTGGGTATTCAAACACATTATACTTTGGTAAATAATGTGATCCTTGAAAGTAGCTTTCAAGTCATTTGAATCAATTCAAGTGGTAATATCATGTTTGTGTGTGAACATTGATTTATGTATTCCTCCTGCCAAAAAGAAAGTCCTAAGGACTAAGGAGCATTAACAGAAAACAAAAACTATTTCTTTAAATCATTCACCCAAAATCCATTTTTGAATGTTATTCAAAAGCATCTATTTTTTAAATTACTGAGAACAACTGTATTTCCATATTAGTACTCCTAAAAAACAAAACTGGGCGGTGAGTGAAATCTTTAAACTAATGCTTTTAATATATCTATGTAGTTTAATCACTGAATATTACCTACCAGCTAATGGATACTAGATATAGTCTGTAAAGATTTACAATTAGGACATAAGAAAAATACTCTATAAAATCCATGACTTAGGGGAATCCTTCATAGTAAGTCCATATGTTTGTAATGTATAACCTGGTGACAAGCTATCACACACACTGTCCCATTTCTTCAGATCAACATGTGACCATTATTTTTAATGGCTCTCTGGAACTCTGACAGATCAAATGTGGAGATAGAGGTCACAAGTGTCCTAACAGAGCCTGAATTATAACTCAGGGAATCTGAGTCAGCCCAGAATTCTACAGTGCCTTAATGTCTCAGAAAGCTGGATCCCTTCCTGTTTGAGATTCCTGATATGACTAATGGAAATAGGATTGGAATTTAATAACAAAAATGCTGACATGACTTTATCTATAGCTGACCAAATGGTGTCATTATAATTATGCTTTATAACTCTTGCATTACCAGAAAACTTGCTACTTTTAAATCTTATTAATTAATGCTTCTCTGGTTGCTCCAAATTATAGAAGAGTCCTGTTTATGAAACCATGAGATTTGTCAAATGGCAAGATTATATTCATTGTGACAAAAATTATACACCAAATATTTCAATGTATAAGAGACTTAAAGATTCCAAAATAGAAATCTTAATCTCCAAACTTCAGTTGTTCTCAAAAATGCTTTATGTATTCATCTTTTAAAAAAATAATATTGATTTATTCATATGCACTGCCAGAAATAATTTCATTTAAAATATTATCTACTTATAGGAATTTCATAATCACTTATTTGATAAATCTCCTCATTTTACTGAAGTAACTAATCAGGAAATAAAATCAGTAGCTTCCATATTCATATCATAAATGGTATTTCATTTTTCCCAAATATTTTATAGTTAAGTATATGACTTGACCTAAAAATAGCAATAACATGAAAAAAAAATCACATTATATTTTACACCACTCACTATCTTCTCTTTTAAATGTTTTCTTATTAAGCAAAGCTTTGTATTATTGATTTGTAGGATACTTAAGATAAATGCCATAAAGTGCCTTCATTACATAATCTTCTTCCTAAAGAAAGTAACAGGTTATAAGTAGCCATTAAAATGACTGGGACAGTCTGTCCTAATGTGAGTATATGAAGTCCTTAGCAAATGGATAGCAATTACATGTATTTATTTGTTTCATGCTAAGTGTCGATTTAAACAGACTTTTTTTGCCTTTCTATTGTCATTTCCATCCTCTATTAAGATCACAAAACCTCCAGGAGATACCCTATTTGGTAACCTGTGTGTAGCTTAAATGAGAAAATAATGAAGGAAGTCATTTATACAATATGAAAATAAAGGATATAGGGGAAAAATCATTGCAGAGTGTATTTCTGCACATAGTTGGAGACGAAGGGCCTGGAATCAGCCATAGTGTTATGTTACCCTGACCCCTGAAGGAAGGAATCAGGAGTTAACTTCACATTCAATTTCCTACACAATATGAGCACCAAACCTCCAAATCCACTGGCACAATATATCAATGTTTGGGCATGTCCTGCAGAAATAAGAAAGTCACATCAAATAGCAGACCTCAAAATTTCATTCCACAGCCGACCATCCTGATTTGAGGTGAGCAAATCTTTTCAAAGTTACTTAGTGAGTCTCTAGATCCTACACCTGACTCCATAGGACTGCGTGAAAATAAAATATGAGAAATCGAACAAAACCAGAAAGAATCATCTCATCCACCTGATAGAAAAGTCTTCTAGCCATCTTTGTAAAATAAATGCAAAGAAAAAAGGGAAATAGCACAACTAAATGAGACTCAAATGGCCAGGGTTACAATGGCAGCATGTCCCATTTTCTGGCATGTGAATATATGATCTATTGGGGGGGGGCAAATCCTGAAAGAGTGGAAGGGCAAAAGAAGCTGATGTGCATCTGCTTCAAAAACGCACAGCTCCAAATAAAGCATGAGGGAAAATGACATTTTATTCTGCAGTATTCCCTCCTCTGTACAGTGAGCACAGTGCATTCATCTCATCTCATGCTAGAAGTCTCCAGCGACTGCAACATGTCTTTTTAAGGTATTCATTAAGTAAAACTTCAAAATAGATTGCTCCTTATTTCTAGGATTTGTGTTAATAATGAATTTGAAACCATTGCTGTGGTGGTTGTTGTTGTCAATTTAACAGTATGCTGTTACCCTTAAAGATTTTTATTTCTTTTTTCCCTGAGGGTTTAAAATGGCCCAGAAAGAGGTTGTCATGGCAAAGATAAAGGTAAGAAGCACTCATTTCTGACACACCATGGAAGCAATCAACATTTTTTATGAGGGAACCACCAGACTGAAATCTGCATCCAGCTCTACCAAAAGAAATGCAAGAGAGGACACTAAATAGTCATTCTTTCCTATTTAGTCAGTCATTTCTCTGGATTTAACTTTCCACTCAGTTGAGGTCACATATTTCAACCATAGGGAAAAGAACTATGACCTTGGCTGGAATCATCAGCCCCAAATCCTCAATGGGGCACTTGTGAAACATTGCAGGCACATTTTGAGTCTCCACGGGTGTGGCTAAAATTGCTCTTGTCCAGCCCTAAAGCTTACATGATCTGCTATCCCTCAGAAACTCGATGTGAGAAAACTCATGTTAAATTCGCCGCAGAGATCAAGGTTTACAGGACCCTTGGAGCTAATCTCTGCCTGCCCTCCTCATCGGTTAGCTGTTACAAGCTTTCAAAAGTTAACAGGGTGATGGAGGCTCTCTCTATACAATCATTCCATCTCACTATCGTTGACTGAAGCTCACTGATGTAATGAAGTTACATAATCACCGATTATGCACGACTTCCATCCATCTTCCTACATATCCACATATCTTCTCCCCTCCCCTTCAGATCAATCTACCAGGTGAGATTTATAACACATGCAAATGCTTCATTCTCTCATCATAGGTACTGAATATGGAACTTTAGCATTGCAGTACAGTGCACTGAACCACGTCATCAATATCGATTTTTTAATCCCATTTCCCAGGCAGAATATGCTTAAGAATCCTTAGTGCTATAGTCTCTAACTTTTCACCAAAACGTTAAAATAGCAGATAGGACATATCTTCAACTTAAGGTTGAGAGAGGTGTGTAATTGCTTGCATTTCCCAAGCCGGCTGCATTGCAATAAAAGAATCATCTCCACTTCCAGACCTTTGACTTCCCTGCACGTGGGTCGTAGCATCAGCTTTTTAGGGTATTGGATAAATAATTATATTATTGAGCAATTGAACTTAAGAAAGAAAGCACTATGGTGCTGCTTAAGATAAAATTGCTCTATTCTCTATTTTACTCAACATTTTCAGTGTTTTCTTCTTCACTCTCAGTGATAAGCCAATAGATAGAAAAGTAGTCCAGGGCACTTAATAATCTCCAATAACCACAACCTAAAGAACAATTAACAATGATTATCACCTTAAAGTTTAGGAACTTGACAAGTGGGATATCCTTGGTCCCATTGCGGCTGGGAAATGCAGCAGAATGCTGCACTGAGTTGAAAACATATTTCTTTTAATGAATAAAGAGAGTAGCTCATTTCGTTTTAAATGGGGCTCTTCAGTAAGTGCTCCTTTTACCGCTGCTATCCCTCCAGAACACAGGAACCACAAATATTGCATCCAAACAAAGAGTGTATCCAGAATTAATCCAAGACACTCTTCCATGTCAAAATAATAGGGGAAGAGTGATGCTTTGATATATTTTCAGTCAGACTCGGAATGCAGGCACACATACATACACACACGCACACGCACACACACCAACACACCCAACTGCAGTTATTCCATTCAGTGCCAATAACGGCCACATCACAGCCATCAATGCGATGCAGCAATCATCCAAGTCACCCGCTCTCATTACAAACGCCCAAGTTTGCTCACGCCACTGATCGGTCTGCATATAAAAATGACCTTACCCACAACAGTCTTCCAAATTATTCTCCTCTGGATATCAGTCAGTAAGGTAATTGCTGGTCATCACAATGCGTATTCAGAAAAATCCACGTTTTACTCCTGTGTTCTTTTTCTTGTTTTTGCTAGCAATTAATATCGTGAACAAGGTACCCATTCACAAATGCCAAGTTCACCATAAAAGCTGATAATTCCATACAGATCTTCCCTATAAGACTGTCTCCAGTTAGTTCTCAAAGTGCCCGATTGTTTGGTGAAGATACAATCCAGGTGCAGAGCAGGGAAAAAAAAAAAAAAGAAAGAAAGAAAAGACTAGGATGAAAAAAAGAAGAGGCAGATAGAAAAGGAGAGACTGAGGGAGAGATCAGAAAAAGGGGGAAAATTTTTAAAAAATGTTTTTTGCTTTTTTTGGCTTTTTAAAGAAGGAAGGAAACGGACGATAAGTGAGGAAGTCTGTGAGCTCTACGACAAGAATCGGAGTCTTGCTTGAAAATCTTCAGATACATGTAGCCTTTCAAATCTTCCTGGTCCCCAAGTAAAATTTCCAGATCCGGGATGCAGCCATAAGAAAGAATCCTATGTATATTTCACAAGTATCCCGCAATAACAGATCCGACGGGGTTTTCCTTGTACAGTACTGCTATGTGAAAGCACACAACCCCTGCTGTTTGGGAAGGTGTCTCCTGGGTCCTAGCTCTCTTCAGCAGACCCCAAAAATGATTTTTCAAAAGAGAGTGGGTTGTGGGGGGGAGCAGCTTTTCGTTTATCTTGAATGATGATAATCCCGAGAGAAAACGACAAACAAACCACGAATAGCGCCAGATCTTGATTAATAGCCAGAATCCACTCAAAATATCCCAGAAAAGAAGGAGCGAAAACAAGAACGAGAAACTGCAATGCATAAATGATTCCAGTGTTTCTACAAGATCGGTTCATTTGATTGAATGCATTCTCTGGTTTGCTGCAAGTCATAAAGAAGATAGTATTACTGCCACCCAATGGATATTTCAGTACTAGCCAATCCACAGACAGCCACCGGTTTGCGAGTTTTAGTTTTCAGAAGCCCGAAGAAGAGGAAGGAGGATAGCCTGGGAATCTTTTGGAAAAGACCCTGAGAGGAAGAATGGGAATCTGTCCTTCCAGGCAAAAGTGGCCTTGCCAATTGGATGCTTACCAATGCTAGCGTTGTCCACCTAAGAATTATGGTTACATTTCTCTAGGCAGCAGAAAGGCACAGAGAGCGATGCCTAGCCTGACACACTCATAACCTCCTTTTCATCTCTCTTTGAAACAGATTTATTTTTCTTCCCAATCTCTCTCTCTCTCTCTCTCTCTCTCTCTCTCTCTCTCTCTCTCTCTCTCTCTTTTCCTCTTTCTCATTTCAACATTTCAAAAGGGAAGAGCAGGGAAATACTCTCCAAGTCTCTAAAAGCAAGGTGGCAGGTTTTTTTTTTTTCTTTTTTTTTTTTTAGAGCAGCTTTGCAAACTGCTTCTGTCTGTATTGGTATGTAAACTGGGAGCGCTACAGGCCGTTACCCTCCCAGCAGGAGCCCCCTCCAGTTGGGGAGGAGCAAAACCTTCCCCAAAAGAATGGGGCTTGGGAAAAGAATGAAGGTGGTGAGAACCCTGCTAGCAGAAGGGGCGGGAGGGTTGGGCGGGGAGAAGAGTGGGGAGAGAAGAGAGGAGTGTGAAAAGAAGCTGAAAGGAAGGACAAGAAGAAGATACTGTCCCTAAGCAGAAAAGATTTCCATTCACCATAAGAGTTCACTGAGATTTTCTGAAATGGATTTATGATTATGAAAGTGATATAGTATGTACTTGTGGATAAATTAGGATATTATCCACTTTCCAGTTCCTTGCCCTTTTACCTTGGCATGGTAAAATACACACAGTTCTGTCCTTTTCCAACTTTAATGTATGCAGATTTTGATCTAGAGTGAAGCCTGACCGTCTAATAAGCTTGCCCACTGACTATAATAATGGTATAGAGCTACTTACCACAGTTAGACTCCAAGACCCCAGGGAACTGTTACTATTTACAATTCTATGGCAGTGTTGGGTTCAAACAGTGGAGTAATCAGGGCAGGATGGACAGAGGAATGGTTTTCTGTCGCCACCACCATCTCTCCCTCTCCTCACACTTCAGGGTTTTCCATATACTCCCCCTGCAGTGCCAACTTTGAAAACCTTAACCCACTGTACGGTGTTTTGGAAGCTTTTAAACTGGAACCCTTATCAGGATAAATGAACGATAAAAGAATAAATAGGCAAAGCAACCTTATATGGTGAGAACTTTACCTTCAGTTCATCTAGGGAACAAAGCACAAATCGGAGGTAAATGAAACACTTTCAGAAATTAGATAAAATGCCAGGGAAATTAATGGAAGCTAAACTAAGTCAGGGCACAGGTGAGGACGAATGAGGGCCAGGAGAGTAAAAGGGGAAGTAAATGTGTATTTTGATGGCATGACCTTTAAATTGAACATCTAAATCAAAGCAAGGTATGTTAAAATATGAGGGCATAGTCAATACATACATGGTTTCTCTGAAGGGATCTCTCCCAGGTTAACCTTCGGTGTAGACATGCCTCACTTTTCCCCATTTCTTCCTCACACGCTATAATTCAGAATAACCTAAAGACCAGATGTGAATGGGGAAGGAAATTCTGCCCCTCCCTCCTACGGAATGATCCATATTTGCCACACCTTGTGCCATAGTCCTTTTGCTGATCGGCTTACCGAGGAACCAGACCTCGAGACCTCGAGATTGGTGGCGGTACAGTTAACAAATGTAATTGCTTCCAACAAATTTTACAAGTAAACGTCCTGGATTATCATCGCCTCAGATCTGAGCTGATTTCTACCCCTGACTAAGCATAACAATCCATGAGAATCACTATTTTTTTTCTTGACCTCAGATTCTTTGTCTGTAGAATGACAGCTGAAATAAGGTAGGTGCCAAGGTATGGTCCCTCACAATATGGGAGAAAATTGATGTCCTGTTGTTTCAAATGTTCCTGCAAGGAGTTAAAATTATTACCTTGACATGGGTTGCCAAAAGTAAGCACCTTACAGACACAGGTGAACGTTGGACTGTTTCAATCCTTCTGAAAGAGATGATTTCAAAAGCTTTCTCTTCAGATCCAGGAAGGGAAATGTTTGTTTGAATCCGAGGTGAAGCATTGTCTATTCCTGGATCCTACAGAGCCAACTGTGGGCCTCACTGTTTGTTGCCATGGGATCCTCTTTGTGCGAACTGTCTTGAACTGTGTGGGAACATTTTCCTCTTGCCTGCCTTCAGTTCTCTCTCTCTTCTCAAGATATGTGTCAGAAGAAAATGTAGCTGCATTATTGCCAGTGAAGACTAACAGCAGCTGCAAGGTGCATTTAATTAAAAAAAATTAATTACTTCACCGAATTTACAGATGTTTGGAACGTTAAACAATATATTGTGATTTTTATCTGGAAATCTGGAAAAAGCTGACCTCTCTCCCAGTGGAGGGTTAAAAAGCTGCTGGACCTGGGATGGGTGTTAAGAAGAAGGCGTTGAGTCAGGGGTGGTGGTGCTGGCCTCAATTTCAGCACTCAGAAGGCTGAGACAGAAGGATGCAGATTCCTAAGTAGCCTGGGCTACCCACTAAGTTCAAAGCTATCCTTGATAGTCCCTTTTAACGGGTATTTTGAAATGAGGAATCTATACCTTGACACATTGTCTGAGAACATATGTCATTATATTCAGAATGAGGTAATAGTGTGTATAACGATAAGTGTGCTTTTATTTTAGCAAATGAAATAGCAAGTTAATCTCGCAACACTGAAAAAAATAATTATCTTTTCAAGTAGAATTTTGTATGTTACATAGTTCTTAAGTGTTCTTTTCTTTGCCAGTAACATCATAGTTAACAGTAAGTTTGATGCTGCAGTATGGGGATTGTAGTCTATAATGCAATGCATTATGGGGTTTGTAGTAAAAACTGGCTGCAGCTCAATACAGACTTGTAGTTCTCAGTTGAAGAAACTGCTGTTCTATTTTCTGATAATAAAGAACATTAAGATATTTTACATCAGATTAATAAAAGTGTTGTATTACTGGTATTGTAAAACTAGTGTTCAGCAACAATAGTATTGTGAGTGAGATGAATACAGTAAAATCTATTTAATATGTTATAAAATAAACTGAGTGAGCCGCTTCCTAATATCACTATGTTATAGCTAAGGTTTTAAAAATCACATTCGAGCCGGGCGTGGTGGTGCACGCCTTTAATCTTAGCACTTGGGAGGCAGAGGCAGGCGGATCTTTGTGAGTTCAAGGCCAGCCTGGTCCACACAACATAATGAGCTCCAGGGAGACCCTGTCTCGAAAAGACCAAAAATAAATAAATAAATAAATAAATAAATAAATAAATAAATATCACATTCTTTTTTGTAATGGCAATAAGTGAAGAAACACAAAGCTTAGTGTCTATGGAAGAGAATTGTGAGCAGAAGAAAAGAACTCCAATTCTTATTGATTCTACCTTAACTGTTAGTCGCTGAAGTGTAATTTCCCAAGCTTCCCATCCTCCTTCAATGGAAGAGTTTTATTTACCCTAGCTTTTTAGGTGTTTTATTATACAAAATTATTCTGGATGTTCAGAGTAGCTCCTCGAGGCTGGGAATATGTTTGGAGTGGGTTGTTTCGTTCAGTTCAAATTTAATTAATTATGATAATGTATAAATTAAGTGATAATTTGATTCATTTTTGTATGTAGGTAATCCATGTAAATAAATACTTATTTTGCAGAGGTTCTGATTTAACAGGGTGGCAATTTATTTCCAAAGTTCGATAAGCTTTTTCTGTATGATAGGAATTCAAAATCTAACTCCCCAGTAATGCTGTATGAAATCAACCCCCCAACACCTTTTGTTTTGAAAACTGAAATGCCTCTCTGCAAGGTCTCTCCCATCTGTGAAAGTCACCATTATCATGCTAAGTTACTTAGAAGGTACTTTATACCTGAGGTTTCCTCCTTTTCTCTCTTCTTGAAGAGGCCTCCCTGCACAAAAAGGCACAGTAAAGCAAACTATTATTACAGACATGAATAAATGAAAAAATCAAGCGCCCTTCATTTTCAGGCCTTATGCCAGCAACATTCATTTGAACCCACCACCACATATTCTTAAATGAGGTACAGACAAAGACTTAGACGTTTCAGCAAAATTCCACCGTAAAGTTCAGAAATAATAAAGAGCGCTATGAAAAAGCAAACAGCAACAGGAAAGAAAAATGCCATGCCTGCTTTTCTTTCATATTTCTGTTTTGAATCATAAAAATACACAAATATATATCTTCTTGAATGCAGTTTACATTATTGTTCATATTGTGAATATTTCTTTTATGGTCATAAAAATAAAAGCAATGCCCCAAATGAAACACTATGTACATAAGCGATGCAAATGCATCCTGGGTGGAAAGCCGGCTGGCTGCTGGTGGGAGGGTATATTTATACAGTGCCTTTCATTTGGAAGGTTCCCAAAATGATTTGCAAACTGTATATAGAGGAATTGCTCACCATGGAAATTCACCCACTTCCAGGAGAGAATGCAGAAGTCATTCCATGCTGACAACCAGTTTAAATAAAACCACAGAACAGAATTTCAGGTGGGTAAAACACTAAAACCATAAATGATTCTGAAAATGCACACTAAAACCCCACTATGTGCCAGCAATGGCTTGAGATAGTAAAAAGTGGGGCTGGAGAGATAGCCTAGCGGTTAAGAGCACCGACGCTCTTGCAGAGGACCCGGGTTCGATCCCCAGCACCCACATGGCGGCTAAGAACCGTCTGTAACTCCAATTCCAGGAGAACTCCAGTTCCAGGGGAATCCGAGACCCTCTTCTGACCTCTGCGGCATTGCACGACACGGGTGCACAGACCTGCATGCAGACAATACATTCATACACATACAAAAATAAATAATAAAAAAAAGAGATAGTAAAAAGTATATTTTTGGAGTATCTAGCCAGGTTCCCTGTTTTCATAAAGCTTACATATTATTATAATTTGACTGGAACTTTAGAATTAAATGCTTTATTTCTTTGGTGGGTTTCTGATCTCTGCAAATAGTTCTACTGAAATCAAATACTTGCTATTTTTTGTGTTTATTTATATCCCACTTCATGGTATCTAGGACAAATGACCTATGGCAAAGCCTTCTGCTCTAGACTCAAGACACATAAAATGACTTCAAGTATTACAATTTAAACAGACAAAATGTCAATAATACTTTTTATATTAAATGATTTGGGAGGTGGTCAAGCAGAATTCATCCTCTCCTGGGTCTGGGAAATTAAATTAAATGGTATCAGTGTAAATATATGGATGATCTCTTCTGAAATGATTCAGGGTATTTCATGGTAACTAAGGCATATAAAGCAGTTTGGTAAAGGAAAGAAACAATGAGAGGTAGTGTTTCACAGTGGAAAATATGGAATCCAATTTCAGTGTTTCCTAAATTAACTAGATGATTAATATTTTTTAAATGAAATATAGAACGGGCAAAGAAGGTTAGACAGGGATTGTAAAAGTTTAGCCCCTGATCTCAGGTTCTTTGGTTCTGTGCAGTCATAACTACCAGCCTCTTGTCTCAGAGTGGTTTCCAAAGACCAGCTACCCAGGTCACTCTCTAGCTGGTGGTAAAATAGAAAAGTAGGTTCTGTGTACTGTAACTAAAACAACAACAACAAAGTGATACAATTTATACTCCACATTCCCCAGTGGGATTAAGATGAGGCTGAGTCTGTGCTTATATTCACACACTGTTTGATTCAGGGATCTTAAGACAGAGAATGTCAAGTGATATTCATAGAGATTTTGTTAGTATATTTCAAATATTCAAGTTTTGTAACTAGAGATAGTAATATTTGTTCTTTTATCTGTTTGCCCATCATTTATCAATTACATACTATGACTGATACATTAATGGATGTTGAAGCCCAAGGGATGGCTAAGGCATAATCCTCAGCAAATGCCTAACTTTAGAGATCCATATAAGGAATACATGGGAGATGCAATGTGGAATTATAAGAGACAATGATGCAGCCTAAGAAAATCAGGGATGGCTAGACAGAAAAGGTGTTGGTACAGTGAATCACCTTGAAGTGTGAACAAAATAAAATTCAGAAAAAGAGTGAAGACCACGAATCAAGATTAATAACTAAGCATGTTACAGAAAATTCCAATTTTCTTGTACCTAGAAGGGAATAGCATTGGTTCTGGTAGTAGAACTCAAAAGTGTTTAAAATCATAGAATCAATTTTGAAGGGGGCTCTAGAGACAATCTTAAGTAATCTTTTTTTTTTTTTATTTTAGACAGAGGAAATTGAGTGTCACTCGACCAAATGACATACTTATTTAAGCTTACACAGCTCTGACGTGGTTAGTGTTCCCTCTTGGCATGACTCAGCCATATTGCCTGTCAGATTTTCTTTTCAAAGATACATTTAGGACATAATGGAGATACCTGATGTAATAAGATCTGGTTTCAACCCTGGCATATCACTGTATGGCCTTGAGAAAGTGTCTTCTCTTCTCTGAACTTTAGTGTCTTCCTGTAAAAAATGAAGTTAATAGATTAACCTTCTTTGGGGAGTATTTTATTATGTGTATCCCGCAAAGTGCCTACAACATGGCCTGCATTTGAGCAAAGCATGTTTTGCTTTTCATCGGAGTTTAAATTTTGTTTTAATTTATTTTATGCATCTATTAATGACTGTTAAATGAAGTCAGTGATTATTATAATTTTGTGGTTTTATTTTGTTTTACTAAGCTAAAGATTTGAAGCTCAGATATCTAAGTAAGATAGGTCTCATTTAACAAATTGTTAGTTTTGGTTAGTACTTTATGTGGTTAGAACTTCTGGTAATTATTATTAGAGGGTCTCAGAACAAGTCTAACTTTCTACATTAAGTGCAAGTCAACTAGGTGTGTCTACATTGTGTAACGAGCTAATTATAATGATCATAACAATAATGATGAACATAACTGAAATGCTTATTTACAGAGTAAAAAATCTATTCTACATACAGCACAAAAGAGGATAACCACATGGTAAATGAACACATGAATAAGTAAATTACTTCATTATACATGAAGGTGATGGAAATTTAAAGTACAATACGACATAATGATAACATCCTGCAGAATGTTTCAATCTGAATGTAGAAATGTGACTGAAGATTTGGGAAGGTTCTATATCACATGTAATTGTTTTGGAAATAAAAATCACTTTAACAACACTGGGAGACTTTTCAGTAGAGCATAGAAAATCTAAACTTTCACAAATCATTTATCAACCATTCTTGGAAATGTACCCTAAACAAGCACATGTATATATTAACTGAAATCTTGTATAAGAAAATTTAGAGCAAGTTATTCATTAATCCCAAAGTTGGAAACTACCAAAAAAAATAAACAACAACAACAACAAAAACAAAAAAAAAAAAACAGTGGACTGGCTGTATCAATTGTGGTATATCAGTACTATGGGCTACCATGAGAATGAAAACAGTCCGTAGCCATTTACAACAATATAGATTCTCCCAAACAGAGTGTTCAGGAATTAAGCCAGATACAGAAAAGTACATATGATATAACTGCATTTATATAAATGGCAAAATTAATCTAATCTACATTGTAAAAAAAAAAAAAGCATAGCTACTAGGTCTCCTTTGGAGAAATGCTGACCAGAAATTAGTGTAATATGGTCATCAGGGACAATGAATGTTCAGGGATTTACTGACCAAGGAATTTGCTACTTGGGTATATTAATGATTTGAAAATTCACTAAATTGTATGAAGTTACAGTGTGTTGACTTCTATACACAATTACTATATCGGTGAAATGTCTTAATAAAAAGAAAATTTGGCTGGGTGTGGTGGTTCACACCTTTAATCCCAGCACTCAGGAGGCAGAGGCAGGGTGGATCTCTGTGAGTTCAAGGCCAGCCTGGTCCACATAACATAGTGAGCTCCAGGGAGACCCTGTCTCAAAAAGACCAAACAAAAAAGAAAGAAAGAAAATTTGTAGAGCTGCTGAGATGACTCAACAAGTAAAATCTCCTGCCACCAAGGCTGTAGACCTGAATTTGATCCTTGGAACTCAAGTGGAAGAAGATCATTGATCCCTGAAAGTTGTCCTTTGATTATCACATATTGGACCATGGCACACATACCCAAATAAATAAATGTAATAGAAAAGAAAAAAATTTAAGTACCAGAAAAATGTGTGTAACTATCATATCAACAATACATAGTTAAAAATAATCACTAGTGCTATAAGCCATAGGGGTATAGGTTCCATTGTAGATGTGTCATTTAGAATTAGATATCTCACAGACACTTGTTCTCTGTGTGTGAACAGTTGGGAACTCTGGAATAGTCTCCGTCTGTTACTAAAGAAGCTTCTTTGGTGTGTGTTGACTGTCATACTTGTCTGTAAATATAAGGATCCATATTTAGCATATAGTAAGAAATTACGTTTGTCTAGGCATGTGAAAGACTTGGGGTTATCTCGAATATCTATGACCTCTCCAGCCATGTGTCTTTGGCTATATATACAGAGCCACACACGTGAGTTTCCTCCCATTGAGAAGGCCTTAGGTACAATTAGGGAGCCGTTGATTACCCCCAATTATAATTGCCATTACTGAGTGAATATAGTTTGCTGTGCCTGTCATTGTTGTTATTAGGCTTTAAAGCTGGGGTTGGACCATTGACTGATTTTTCTCCCTTAGCATCTTTCATAGTATCCACCACAACTATGAGAGTTGGTCTTCAAGAAGGAAGCTTCCAAGTCAGTTCCAGCTTTATTGCTCCAAGTCCTGTGTCCAAAGTATGTCCTGTCTTCAGCAGTAGGGTCTTATCTTCAAGTTCGTGGAGGCCGTCAAGGGCTGTGTAATTTGAGGACTATCTTAGACTACCCTAACCAACAACAACTGGAAGGAAGTTTTATATTATTTGGCATTGTGTTCCTTATTCTATAGCCTTCAGCTATACACACACACACACACACACACACACACACACACACGCAATCATGTACAAACATTGTATGTATGTTTTTCAGTAGGTTTTGAACTAATCCATTTCCCCCTGGTTTTTCACATCAGCTAAGCATTATTTAATTTCTCCTCTCTCTTTCTCTCCCTAATTCTCCCTCCTCCCTCGCCAGCAAAAGTACCCTCATTTATCCCTTGATAATAACCTGTCAGCTATGATTCCCCCCCCCCTTTCTTTAGCTCCTTCTTCCCCTTTACCTCCATGGTTCCTTGTATAAATCTTCCTCTTCCCCTCCCAGTTCAATATCCGCATTTTACCCATTCCACCCTTGGTAACATCTGTCTGTTACTACTGCTTTCTTTCAGGCTCCTTCTTTCCATGATATCTTCCATTTTCCTAGCTCCTGCAGTTTCATCGGGATATATATTCACATATAGAGATTTGGTGCTAGAATCCACAGATAAGGGAACACATACTCATTTGATTTTCTGAGTCTGTGTTAGTTCACTTAGCATAAGTTTCTAGTTCCATCCAGTTACCTGCAAATTTCATGATTTCATATTTCTTTACCTCTGACTAGTACTCCATTTTCTAAATGCATCACATTTTCATTGCCCACTCACCAGTTGAGAGACACTTAGGTTGCTTCTATTTCAGAGCTATTGTGACAAGAGTGCAACAAACATAGATGTACAAGTGGCTCTGAAGTGGAATGAGTACTTTGGGTATATTCCAAGGCATAGTATGAACTGGATTGTATGGTGGGTTCTTTTTTATTTTTTAAAGAGTTCTCCACACTGCTTTCCATAGTGGTTGCATGAAGTTGCAATCCCACCAGCAATGAATGAGCATTTCCTTTCCTCCACACTCTTGCCAGCGTTTGGTACCATTTGTTCTCTTGACCTTAACCAGTATGACAGGGGTAAGATGAAATTTGAAAGTGTTTTCCTGATTACTAAGGATGTTTAACACGTTTAAAAGTGTTTCTTGGACATTTTTTTTCTTTTGAGAACTCTCTTTTCAGATCCATAACCCATTTTTAATTTGGTCATTCGTTTTATTTATTCCTTGTTTTTTTGTCCCTTGTATGTACTGAATATTAATCCTCTGTCAGAATAGCTAAGAAATGAAAGCAACCTAAGTGCCTCTCAACTGGTGAGTGGGCAATGAAAATGTGATACACTTACAAACTGGAGATGTGTACCTGGTGAAGAGTTTTTCCCACTCCATGACTTTCCTCTTTACTTCCTTAGTTGTTTCTTTTGCTGTACAGAAGATTTTTAATTTAATGAGTTCCCATTTGTTAATTGTTGAACTTAATTTCTGATTTAGAAATTAAGTTGAGGGCTGGAGAGTGGGTAAGAGCACCGACTGCTCTTGCAGAGGACCCGGGTTCAATCCCCAGCACCTACATGGCCGCTGAGAACCATCTTTAACTCCAGTTCCAGGGGAGTCTGACACCCTCTTCTGACATCAGTGGCATTGCATGACACGGGTGCACCAACCTACATGCAGACAGTACATTCATACACATAAAAAATAAATAAAATAAAAAAAGAAATTAAGTTGAACTGATATCTGTAGATGAAAGATACACAGAGCAAATATGTACACAGAAGCGAGAGTTTCCAGACTCTACTAAATAAACACAGCAATACCCATGCTCATGGATTGGGAAAATTAACATTGTAAAAATGTCCATTTTACCAAAACTCTTGTATAGATTTAATGCAATCCCAATCAAAATCCCCAAGAGTTTCTTCACAGGCTTGGAAACAAAAGTTCTTAAATTCATTTGGAGAAACAAAAGACCCCGAATAGCCAAATCAATCCTGAGTGAAAAGAGCTACACAGGAGGGATCTCTATACCAGATTTTAAACTATACTACAGGGCTATAGTCATAAAAACAGCCTGGTACTGGCACAAAAACAGACCTGTTGACCAATGGAACAAAACCGAAGATCCAAATCTGAGCACATACAATTTCAGCCATCTCATATTTGACAAGGGGGCCAAGAAACCACAATGGAGAAAAGACAGCATCTTCAGCAAGTGGTGTTGGCAAAACTGGATCACCACTTGTAGAAGAATGAAATTAAACCCCTACCTCTCACCCTGTACAAAAGTCAACTCCAGATGGATTAAAGACCTCAACGTGAAACCCCAAACTCTGAAGGTGATAGAAGAAAAAGTTGGCAGCAGACTACAAGACATAGGCGTAGGAAAAGACTTCCTAAATCAGACAGCAGCTGCACAAGAATTAAGGTCGACAATTGACAAATGGGACCTCATCAAACTCAAAAGCTTCTGTACATCAAAAGAAACAATCAAGGAAGTGAAGAGAAATCCCACAGAGTGGGAGGAAACCTTCACTGCAGATACATCTGACAAAGCATTGATTTCCAGAATATATAAACTACTCAAAAAACAAAGAAAAAAGAAAACAAATGACCCACTCAATAGATGGAGCAAAGAACTGAACAGAGACTTCACAAGTGAGGAATTAGAGATGTCTGAGAAACACCTCAAGAACTGTTCAACATCACTAATCATTAAGGAAATGCAAATGAAAACCACTTTAAGATATCATCTTACTCCAATAAGACTGGCTAGGATCAAGAAAACAAATGATACCAAGTGCTGGAGAGGTTGTGGGGAAAGGGGAACACTCATCCACTGCTGGTGGGAATGTAAACTCGTACAGCCACTATGGAAAGCAGTGTGGAGAACCCTTGGAAGACTTGGAATGAACTTGCCACCCGACCCAGCCATACCACTCCTAGGCATGTACCCTCAAGACTCACCCCACCACAGAGATACATGCACAGCCATGTTTATTTCAGCTCTCTTCACAATAGCAAGGAGCTGGAACCAACCCAAATGCCCCTCAACTGATGAGTGGATAGAGAAAATGTGGTACATCTACACAATGGAGTTCTATGCAGCAGTAAAGAAAGACGACATCACGAGCTTTGCAGGAAAATGGCTGGAGCTAGAGGACATCATGCTGAGTGAAGTAACACAGTCCCAGAAAAACAAACGACGAATGGTATCCCTCATCTGTGGATGCTAGTGCCAATTACCCAGTTGTAAGTATTTCTTGTGTAGGGCCCCCTGAGCTTTTGTACAAAGCAGTTGGGCGTAATGCATTTTGGAAACAACAACAACAACAACAACAACAACAACAACAACAACAGAAAAGACTGCATCAAAGAACTGACTGAAACAGTGAACTTCTGCTCAAAACAGTCAACCTCCCCATGGAAAATATTGAGAAAGACTAAGAGATGAAAAGCATGTTTGGCAGAATGCATGAGCTCTGGCGGGGTGGGGGAATGGGCGGGAACATGGGTCTAGATTTGTTAAAAATAAATAAATAAATCAATCAAAAAAAAGAAAACACAGCAATAGGCTTTGTGCTCAATTACTACTAACACTTTAGTGTACAGTGTTATATGTTACCAATTACAAAGCAGCAAAACAGCACACAGATCATATAAAATTGATGATGTTCATTAAATATAATATGGAGAAAGAAATCAAATGCTATAAGCACCAGGTAGGGGTAATAATTTATAGAGGGTAAAATTTCCAATTTTGCCACAGTAAGACCTTGAACACCCCTAGTTCTCTCATTTATTAATTGTTCACCATTTCCCAGTCCATTTACATGTAGATAGGGTCACAATGAATTGTGGACAGATACCTTAACTCTTCCAGACCTGATCTCTAAAGTCTCCAGTGAGTTCTTCTCCACACTATATTTTCTTTGTTTTCTTCTTATGGGTGGGCTGAAGGAAAGTGCCTTAAAAAGATGGTGAATCTTGTGGTAGAAGGATGATAGTGTCTTAATCACCAGAAATAGGAGTAATGTGAACCAGGACCATGAGGAGCCTAAGACCTTGTGTAAAAAACAAAACAAAGAAAAAAAAAAAAAACCTTTAATTTTACTAAGCTATAAAGAATTCCAGTTTGTTTGTTAGTATAACAGATCTTTTTTATAAACTTTACATATAATGTGTCAAAGTCAAGGAATTTTTTTCTTGTTTGTTTCCTTTTTTTTTTTCCTTTGGTCATTTTGAGACAGGGTCTCCCTGTAGCCCCAGCTGTCCTGGAACTCACTCTGTAGACCAGGCTAGCCTTGAACTCTCAAAGGTCCCCTTGCCTCTGCCTCCCGAGTGCTAGGATTAAAGGCGTGTGCCACCTTGTTTCCTTTTATATCTCAGATGAACACTACTATCTTGATTATGATTCATTGTTAATAGTGTTTTTGTCTATGCACATACAAATTTCACTTATGAAATTTAGTTATTTTATGAAGTTATAAATGTTTGAGGAAGCACCAACCAAAACAAAAGCAGGCATTTCAATAATTAACTATACCAAGCATATGGTATGGTCCTTATGTCAACCTATCCATCTGTTTCTCTTCACCTCAAGAATCCATCTTCCTGAATCCCATGTGCATGTTTACTATGCCTACTTGTTTAGATAGGTTTTGCAGCATTGATATATATTCATATATATA